>PVJX010013529.1:0-47154 GCA_004027295.1 Dolichotis patagonum | reverse complement strand
TGCTTTGTTTTGTTTTTACCTCTAATACAGAAAGGATAGATATACATTTAGAGATTCATGCATGTGTAGAGCTTATAAACAGTTTACAAGAACCAACTATATAACACATGTTGAAATGAACAACTACTTTGAAGAAAAAGAGACACTACATTACCCAGTGTAGATTCCATAATGTCGTGATGTGTAATCCAGCAAAATTATCATTCTTTGTTCAAAGTGATTTTAGCTTGTTTTGTTTTGTTTAAGTTCAACACACATGAAGGTATGGATAGCTGTTTTGAGGAGAATGAGAGACACTATGACAGCCATTCTCGGCTTCCCTATTGTCTGGTCTTGAAGATCTGAAACACCCTCCTTTTCCTGCTCAGATCAATTCCATACTATGTTGTTTCATGTGAATCCCCTGTATGTGACAATATGGACAACTATTTGGAAGAAAACAAGAGTCAATACGATAGAGAGTGAATATCTCCTATTGTCTAGTTTTGGAATTTATGTCCCTTACATTGCTTTCTTGTGATCCACTTTGTTCTGTTTTGTTGTGTTTAATTTTACCCTTTTGATATAATTGAATGTATATTTGAGTCAGTAAGATGGATGACCATATTGCTGGGTTTTTTTGTCAGATCATGGAACAGAGCTGTTAACAGACTCACTGTTTGAATGTCTACTTTACATGTTTTAACTTTATAATTTGAACAACTATTTCCAAGAAGTCAGTATGTAATTTGTCAAGTAATAATCTCTTAGGTTTTTTGTTGTTGTTCTTTTCCTTTTTTCCTTGGAATTCTGTATTGTTGCTACCCCTTATTCTGTTTTATTTTGTTTTGTTTTCTTTCTTCTCTTTAAATAAAATTTTTAAAAGATAGGTAAGTAAGAAGTTAAATTATCATTATTTGCACATGACATTATACTGTACACAGAGGACCCCAAAAACTGCACCAAAAAACTTGTAGATTTAATATTGAAATTCAGTAGTGTAGCAGGATACAGTCATTACTCAGAAATCAATAGCATTCCTGTACAAAATCAGCAAACTCACAAAGAGAGAAATTAGGGAAACCATGCTCTTCAAAATAGCATATAAAAAATGAAATACTTAGAAATCAATCTAACAAAAGATGCAAAATATCTGTACAGTGAAAATTACAGTACCCTAAACAACAAGATTGAAGAGGATATCAGGAAATGGAAATATATCCCTTGCTCTTGGAAAGGAAAAACCAACATAGTAAAAATTGTCATATTCCCAAAACTGCTATACAGATTTAATGCAATCCTGACTTTAAAAAAATACCATTAGCATACTTTACAGACCTAAAGAAAAGACTCCTCAAATTCATTTGGAACCAGGAAGATCCAGAATAGCAAAAGCAATTCTGGGCAACAAAGGCAAATCAGGGGGCATCACAATCCCAGAGCTAAAATTATACTGCAAAGCTCCTGTGATAAAATCAGCATGGTACTGGGGGTAAAAATCAAGTCTGAGGATCAGTGGAACAGAATAGGAGATGGACACACACCTGCAAACATACTCAGTCATCTTATCTTTGACAAAGGAACCAAGCATGTTCCCTGGAAGAAAGATAGCCTCTTTAATAAATGGTGCTGGAAAAACTGGCTTTTCACATGCTGAAGACTAAAAACTAAGCCCATGTATATTACCATGCACTAAGATAAAGTCAAAATGGATCAAAAGTCTAAGTATTAAAATATAAACACTAAATTTACTGGAAGAGAAAATGAGTAGAAATCTTGAAGGCAGAGTGGTAGACAGAGAGTTCATGAACAAAACCCAGACTGCAAGGGAAATATTACAAAGAGCTGACAAATGGAATCTGATCTTATTAGAAATCTTTTGCACAACAACAAAATAACCACCAACAGAGTGAAAAAGACAACCCACAGAGTAAGGAAAAAGTATAACTAGCTGTCTCATAGACGAAGGATTTACATCTAGTACATATAAAGAATTGAAAAAAAATCAGATCCCCCTAGATGCAAAGACTCAATCCAAAAATGAGTATCTGAGATGGATACACACTTCTCAGATGAAGAAATATAAATGGTAAATAAATATATGAAAAAATTTTCAACATCACTGGTCATTCAAGAAATGCAAATTAAAACAACACTGAAATTCCATCTCACCCCAGAAACAATGGCTGTCATAAAAAAAAAAATCAACTGATAGCAAATGCTGGGAGGGCTGTAGGGGAAAAGGAAACTTCTCAACTGTTGGCTGGAGTATAGACTGGTACTTGATTGTGGAAATTAGTGTGAAGAGTCCTTTAAAAACTAGGATTAGAGGTTCCATTTTACACAGCTATTCCCCTTCTGGGTATCTTCTCAGGAGAATTTAAAACATCATACCACAGTGATATATGTGCATCCATGTTTATAGCAGCACAATTTATAATCACTAAATCTTGGAAACAACCCAAATGCCCATCAACTGAGAAATGGATTAAAAAATGATGTGGCTTTTTATATAATGAGTACTATCAGTTGTAAAGAAGGATAAACTGGAGCCTTTTAAAGGTAAATGGGTGCAATGTGAGACTATACTCATAAGTGAAATAAATCAGACCCACATGTGTAAACATCGTATCGTCTCACTAGTGTGAGAAACTGAACAATTAAATGAGATCCAAAATATAGAATAAATACTCTAAATCAGGAAGAAGCTGTTCCAAAAAAGGACAAACAATGATGGGGGAAAAGAAGAAAGAAAAAAGAAAAAAATACATGTATACACAAGATAGTTAAGATGGTTATACAGTTAGTTTCTCTTAATTCATTGAAAAGAAAGGTTTGTACTAATATTGTTTGGACAAGATATCATGCCTATATCATACTCTGAGCAACTCCTATGAAAACAACAATACACAATGTATTCATTATTATAACTATCCTACTAACCTGTTTTGAAACTGTTTCATTGTTATTTGTATCATTTTTTCTTTAAAATAAAAAAGGATAGATAGAAGGAACTATTTCAAAGTTAAAGTATCTGTCCAATCCAAAACAGCATATGTAAAATGAAAACAGATGAGAATATTTCAAATATCTATAAGCAATTACTACCAGAACATACAAAGAACACCTATATATTAACAGGAAAGAAAAACTAGGGTCCCTATGTTACACAACTTCATGGGCTGCCATTTCTCTATTCATCTTTGTAAATCTGATAGAAAATTCCCCAAATAATTGGAACGACTGGTTCATTGAAGAGAACCCACAGATGTCCTCTAATGTGAGAGTATGCAAACTCAGTAATAAGGAAATACAGGTTTGTTTGTTTGTTTGTTTGTTTTTTACTTTAAGACCACCTTTTTACCTATCAAGGTAGAAAATATTTTCCAGGGTACCTTGGGTTTGCTGGAGTGCAAACTGGTACAGTCATTCCAAATGAAAATTAACTGTCTGTTAAATTATAAGTGCTTTTATTAGGTAATCCAGAAATTGTGTTCCTCAATATCCACTTAAATGAAGGGGTGGTAGGTACAGAGGAGGAAGGCTACCATTACATGGTATGACTTGGGTTTTCCAGAACCTTTGAGGGCCAGAGGTTTATGTTCTGGCCACTCTCAATCTTTTCCTCATCATAGCCTACACAGAACATGCTGAGCACACATACAGCTTCATTTTCTTCTACTGATATCATTGTCAGAACCCACTGCCTCCCCTAATTTAAATCTTACCCACCCTGTAACAGCCGGTGAGAATGCAGAAGGGCCCTCTTACCCTTGCAGGATGTCTTCTGAGACCCCTTATGAATGCCTGAAACTGCCAATCATACTTGACACTATATATGTTATACATACATGCTTGTAATAAATCTTTCTCTTTTCACTTAAAGAAAGCATCGTATAGCTTCTGTTTGGCACAGTTAAATTGCCAGCATCAATATTCCTGAGCTCTGGGGTCACTGTTAAGGAAAATAAGTGTTTGAAAATAAGCACTGCAATACTATGACAGTCGGTCTGTTAAGCTAGATGGCTAAAAATGATAGATGAGCAGATTGCGGATAAGGTATGGGTACTTAGGCCAAAGGATGATTTTCCTCTTAGGTCAGAAGGGTGCATGACTTCATCACATTACTCAGAATGGTGCTCAATTTAAAACTGGAGTTTTCCACTTAATGCTCTATCCCTTTGACTGATAATAACTCCCTGAAACCTTGGAGAGTGAAAGAACAGATAAGGGGAGACTGTTGTAGGGAACCATAGTGCTCTTCAGGATTAGCTTATTAAGCTTGACTGTTTCACCAGTGGCTCAATACCTTGTTCACATAGTCATTCTGCATCATGTCTGACCCACTCTAATTATCCTTACAATAATAAAACTTTCCAGGAATTTACAGATTCTTTTCTGTAGGCAGAAGCTAGACTGGTGAGGTCCCAATGCACCAACACACTGAGCAGTGAGACAGTGGAGAGTCCACTGGCTCCCCATTCTCCCCAACCATTTGCCCAAGAGACAGCTCCCCACTAGGTCCTACAACCCTTCCCTTTCATGTCAATTATGCCATATGTTGATGATGTACATATTATGTCTCCTATATTGAGGTTTGTGCATTATAGGCAATATCTCTGTGTCTTGTTTAAATTCTCTAATGGTACTTAAGATTACATCATATATATATATATATATATATATATATATATATATATATGAAAGCATATTAAACATTTTTAATCACATTAAGTGGATTTCTATTCAGTAACCTAATAAGGCAAGTAATGTGGCTGGGGGAAGTTTTGATACTCAAGAGAGATGAGTAATCATACACATCTTCTGTGATTGACCCATTCTCTATTAAGATATGTAGAAAAGAATTGAATATATATTGTCATTGTCCATCTTCCTTTGGTCTAATTTTTTAAAAGGCACTCTAGACTAATAACTTTATATCTGGGAAGGAATTTAGAGTTCCTAGATATTTCTATAATCAAATACAATTATTCTGGGTTTTTTAAAACTACCTACAGAAATAACTGGAATTCTTAGAGTTCGGTGGCTTACCCTGGGTTAGCTGATTTTTAAGTGAAATTTTTATAAAGCTGGAATTAAAATCTTGCTAACCTTTCCTACAAGATTTGAAGGTTGGGCATAGTGGTGCACACCTGTAGTTTCAGTACTCAGGAAGCTGAGACAGGAGGATTGCTGTAAGTCTGAGACAAGCCTCGGCTACAAAGTGAGTTCAAGCCTGACCTGCATAGTGAAACCCTGTTTCAAAAAGACGACAACAATAAAAAATTATTTAAGTGTTTCCCCTCCATTGCACTATCTCTGATTTTGCAGTGAAAGCAGGAATCAATTACTCATCTGAGATGCAGGCAGAATTGGAGTAGGACCAGAACCTGGTATCTGTTTGAGGATAAAAGGGTTTCATCTTCAGGTAGGTAGAGTAGATAGCATGGGTCCAGGGAATTATATAGGATTTTAGTGTCCTTGAAGGAGAAGTGAATCTTGTAGTACTTCTCAATCCATCTTTCCAGGGACAACTGTGGTTTGTCCATCTGTCTAGAGGAGAGCCCTTGTGTCAGTGAAGACTGTGACATGCAGAGCCTTTCTGGATATGTCTTCTCTGAGTTTGAAATCAGGAATGCATGTACCACAGTGACTGGGATGGATATTCAGCCAAATGAGGTACCAACATCATCTCTTCCTGGCAGTTACCCAAGGCCCTGCTCCAAATTCCCCATCATTCAGGGACATCTTGACTACAGGTTGAAACACATTTCTGGCTTCAGTATTGAGTTCTCCTACCTCTTGGCCCAGTTCCTGTCTACCCTTTCACAAAAATCTGTGTTCTCCCAGACACTGAATTAGTCTGGATTATTTATGGAACCCTTCTGAATCTAGCCAGCCCAGATTGCAGAATAGGACACTTTTCTTCAAGAAGAGCCAGGTCAACAGTCTTTTCTCCCTGCTAAGACCACTCACAAGGACGGAGGCTATGTCACCCTGATGATTCAGAGTCTGGGAAATTGTCCTCTCTGCTCAGCAGAGTTCTCTCCAGACATCGGCCAGCTCTTTATGTTAGGGAGATCTCAGCTACTGCACCCTAACCTCCCTGTGTTTTCAACTCTTCTAGGAAGACGTGTGAGCTTCTTTACCCACAAGGGCCTCAATACAGATCCCAAGGGTTGCTCCTGAGTCTTGCGAAGCCACAATCTCACTTAGAAATAGTTCCAACACCCACCAAAGTGAGCCATATGCAACCTGAGGTATGAGGCAGTTTTCACAAATTAAGCAGGACAATTTCTCATTATGCCAGATGGCAAGATTGAGAGACCTGTGGTGCAGGGAGTCACTGCTGTTTTTCCTCCCTCTCACTGCTCTAACCTGAAAATTATCCCAGATTATCCCAGAGGGCAGCTGTGAAGTAAAAATAACAGCTGTTATTTATTTAGGCTCAGTTATGTGTCAGCAGCTACTGTCCTAGGCGCTTTACTTTCTCCACAACAGTTTTATAAGGTAGGTGCAACTATCTCAGTTGTAGGAAAAGGAAACAGATGCTCAAGCTTGGATGAAGTTCTCGATCTCTATGACTTCTATGCTCACTAGAGGGCGCCAGTCTCTCCTTTTCTTATCTGGGAAGGATAATTGATGGGAGTGATGGGAATGACAGGTTTGGAGGATGGCTAAAGTTCTTTACCTTCTTCATAGAAAACTTCCTATTGCAATAGGTTTGGGACAACTAGCCCTTGAGACAGCCATTCACGTCATCCACACAACTGTTACACTGCTCACCTTCCTGAGCTCTATTGCCCACAGGATGTTCTGTTAGTCCTAGGATGCCCATGTCATGAAGTGACTTGAATTTCTGGGGCAGCTGCCAGAAAAGGAGGAATGTGCTTTGTTGGTTGCCCACCAAGAAGTCACAGCACCGTTTTGCTTATTCTCAGTATCAAGAATCAAAACTTGTAGTGGTATGGGACCAGCACAGAAATTAGGAACTGTCAGCAAGCCACCACCAGTGGAGCGTGGTCACTTCCAAAGAACTACCATCTCAGAGACTGCGTGTCAGGGAAGGGGAGTGGTCAGTAGTCATTGTCTCAGCAGACCCAGTGGCAAAGACCAAAAGGCTGACCAGTAGAACTTCGGTGATGATGAAAATGCTCTACCCTGCTCTGTTCAGTGTGGTGGCCACGAGCCACATACAGCTTCTGAGCATTTGAAATGTGGCTCATGCTAGTATAATTGTGGTAGTGTAATTGACATTAGAAACTTTTACTTTAATTAGATGTGGTTCATTTGCATTTGAAAGCTCACTTGTGTCAGGTGGCTACTATTTCAAACAGTCCAGTCCTAGAACACCGGAGGAAGAGGTTGGTCGGTGTGCCTTCCTCCTGCTGTTTCCAAATCAATTGGTTGCAAATGTCCACAGGTGTTAGTGTTGATTTCTCAATAAATTGCAGCTATGTTTCCTCTTTTCCCTTCCTAGGGAAGAAAAAAACCCTGCTGCAAGATTTAGAGACCAATGTAATGTCACCACCATATCCAGTGTCACCAGCAACTGCTCCCCATCACTGACATCAACACTGGCCACTCCGCAATTGGCTCTATCTCAGCTCTTTTCATGCTTTCTTCTCTTGCAGAATCACTTTTGCTGATGTCTATCTTTGCTAGATTCTTTATGAAATTCATGTAGCAGTTTTAAGATTTTTTGCCTAAAATAAATGCTAAGCAACCATCTTTAGTCTATTTCTCCCATGTCAGATGGGATTTACAAAGTCTACCAACTTCCCAGGCTCCAACTGAGGTGTAAGATACAGGAAACAAATACTACTGGATTGTCTTGTAACTGATTCCACCCAGTAGGACTAGCAGGGCCCAGGCTCCTTCTCAGGACCCGCCTCAGAGTGTACCTCTGCATCCTGCCCTGATTCTCTTTTTCCCTGTCCCATCTTAGGGCAATTTTGTCAAGTGATTGTTGGGGAATGGAGGCCATTCTGATGTAAGTCTAACCAGTTACCATGCTTCAAGGCCTTCTATTTTGATATTCAAAGGTTCAAGCTTTTAAATTCTTCTGATTTCCTGCTCTATCAACCAGTTACTGAGGCAATCAGTGCATCACTAGTTGGGTTAAAGAGGAAAGGACTAGATATGAAAGAGGGATTACCTAGAAACAAAAATGTCTCAGTTAATATTACAGAATGTTTTTATGCTACCACAGTCACAGAGATTGGGACCTGGAGCTCATAAGGAACCTACTGCAAGATCTAGAAAGCCTCCTTTCCCCATTCCAAACACTGGATATTTCACGTTTTCTTTGAAACAGGAGTCTCTTTCATTATTTTCCCATGACAAGAACCTGATCTTGCATTTGATCTGATGTGCAGGCTGGTTTGGCCACATTATTTTCCTTAAGGACTGCTCAGAGTTGCAAGCAGCTGGTCCTCAGTGTAATCCAAAGTCAGCGATGAAATGACAGAGTTAGCTGCCAATCACTGATCTCCAATTTCTTCTGCCCTGTGCTCCTTATTGTCATTTCCCCAAAATCAAAGCTGGGCTGAAGATGGGTCTCAGGGGGCTGGGCTTACAGTGCCTTTTATCCCTATGGCAGGGCGGGGGGCGGGGGTAATAAAAGGCTGCTGTGGTATGCAAGAAAGATTTCTGTTTCTAAAGGTGGCCATGTCTACAGAAGCTAAAATGCATATGAAGGGCTGAAGGCTGAACCACTCGCGTGGAATATTACCTACTATTCCCTCTCCCAGAGGAAGAACAACTAGTATTCCCTATTCAGAAAGGGACACAGACGGAAACCAGTAGAAATAACAGATCCAGATTGGATCCACAAGCCAAGAGTCAGCCCTGCAATGCTGAGGAAATAGATCTTTTTATCCTTTTCTTGGGTGCGTAGCTTCTTACAGAAGGAAAATATAAGGAAACTAGGAAAGCGACAAAATAGTGCAACAACCATTTTTAGACCACCCGCCAGGGCTGATGTACTTCCAACAGTGTCGCCAGGGTTAAAAACACAGCTAACCCAAATACAAAGCATAGGAGGACAAATCCTTAACAATGGCCAACTAGGATAAACATTATTCGTGGCCCTTATACCCTGGAGGGCCCACTGAAAGCTACCACAGGGTCTCAAGCAGTTTCAATTTGCTTAACTCTTTCATGGCATTGATATTTACCCCTTGGTTTCCATAGCTAATAGTTGCTATGTGCAAGATCTGTACACTCTTTGTACAGTGGGTGCTTCCTTCTTGATTTCCCAACTGAAAATCATAAAGAATCTGCTATAGGCATCAAGGCACTGCATTCTTAAGGTGAGGGCAGGGAGGGTGATAGGGCAGCCAGTGCCACAGGAGCCACACTTGCCTCAATTTTGCAGAAACCAGAGGGAACTGCTGGTGTATTCACACGTAGGAAAGGCAAGGACAGCATGTGTGATGGAAAAACTTCTCTGTCGTACTGTGCTGCAGGCACTGCCCATAATTTCTCACTTATTTCTCAAATAATTCTGCAAAGCATTACTGTATCTACGAGACAGAATAGTGCTTTGGAAATAGTAATGAACTTTTCCTTTTGTATTCATTTTTCCCTCTTGGCCCTTTGCTCCCTTCAGCCAAGGAAGCATTTTGTGTAGTTGCTTTAGGGGAGAGGTGTGATAATTGGGGAGCAGAGGAAAAAGCTAGTGTGACAACCAAGGCCTTTTCCAACAAACTCACTGAAGGCTGAAAGCTGGACTAATAGAAGTCATTACCTTTAACTCAAAGCCATCTACCAACTAGAAAAATATTGCTCAAGCTGAGAGAAGTAGCAATTAGAAAAGTACCATAGACGCTGAGGGTAGCCGTATAAAAATGACCATAGGGCTGAGTCTGAGCCCATAGAAAAATTCCAAATTCACTTCTGAGGTATGATAGAAAACTGACTTTTGTCATGTTTGCTGGGCAGAGTTAGAGAAAGGTAATTCATCTCCAGAAAACTGGCTATAAGAAGTGTCACACTGGAGGGAGAGAGAGAGAGAGAGAGAGAGAGAGAGAGAGAGAGAGAGAGAGAAATGATTCGTAAATTTCTATAATTTCTTGAGCTGATTATTTTACTACTAGTTTGAAACTGACCATAGTAAGATTGTTTACATCTTATAACTTGCAAAATGCTACCAAGTAGGATTTGCCTCTCATCACAAGTCAAAACTCCCAGACATGGGCAAGAGGGAGACGCTTTAGTGGTATTAGATAAAGGTACCTGTGCTCTCAGAAGTGGCTGAATTAAAAAAGAAAGAGCTCCAGATGGAGGGACTGTTCAGATAGGAGACCACAGCAATTGCAAGACAGACAACAGATAAACACGTGGGGAGAACAGCACAGCAGTTGCCCAAGTAACACTGAGGACCAGTTGGCCCCAGGAATAATGTTTCTGGGTTAACTCCTCTAGAATACAAATATAAACCAGGGAAAGAAGAGAGGTAGTTGACATGACTGATGACCAGGCACACCCCATGGAATCGAGGCAGCTGGCTACCCATAGGGTGATCTGGGGTCAGTGCTTGCTGAGCTTTGGAAGAGCGTGGATAAACAGCATTCTAATCACTCTCTGTGTCCTGACTGACATCCCAGAGAAAGAACTCACCCACCAGTAGAGACAGAACCAGTGATTAGCCATAGGGGCAAGGTATTCACTGAGTGCCCCATCCCACCCTGAGGGCCCTGAATGGCCTCCTCCCCTCCTCTCCAGGTGAGCATGCTGAAGGCCCTGGCCTAGGGGGCCTCCCTGTGAGTGCGACTTAAGAGAGGGGAGTATTTTGTGTGGGGGATGAATGTCAATGTGTTTTCTACCGAATAATTAAAAAAAAAAAAACATTTAACATTTGTTGTATTTTTAGATCACACCCCGTACATATTACTATTAGAGCTAGCTATTGAGTAGGTAGGAGCCCTTAAAATGCTTAATGGCATGAACCACCTGAAAGCAGCTTATGCAAGCAGGGTGTAGTTACCTCCTCTATGGAGCAGTCACAAGTTAGAGATTTGCAGACTTTAGGCCCGAGGCCTTAGCCCTCCACTAACTTCTTGACTTCTCTTCTTCCCTTCTCTGCGGGGTCCTGTCCAAAAACAACTGCAACAGCCTACAGTAGAGCATCCTCTGCAATGCCAGGTTCACAGAGAGGGACGCTGGAAGGAACGGCCTCCTACACCTCTACGTTTTATTTCGTCAGGGCAAAAAGCTTCCCCAGCCTTTCAGCACACCTTCCCTGATATCTCATACTACTCTTCTGAACCCAGGATGACAAAACTATGTGAACGAAGACTCCCCGGGAGCTGAGGCCACCTTTCCTAAGCACACAGACATTTGGTGGCCAATTCCTCTGTGAAAGAAGTTGTTTCAGCAAGTCACACCCAAGTCTGCCATAGGCAGGGCCTCTGAACCAAAGAAAAAGAGAAGGGGAGACAAATAAAGACCTGGCCTCCCTGCCACTGCTTATGGAAACTCGCCTGCTCCTGATTCTCCTGTGTCTACCTCTGCCCAGCTGACTTCCTGACACTGCTTGCAACATATGGCTCCCAGTTTAAAACCAACCAACCAACCAACCATATGGCAGATGCCAAATTCCTGAGCCCCAGGCTTTCACAGGTCATCCCAGGACCCTCTCATCAGGGCAGATATTTCACTATCTCTGGTTCTGCCCTTCTTCCTGTCTATTACCCTTCATTTGGACAGTTTCCAAATTGTTTTTTCTCCACCTTCTCACCATCCAGGTCTTGTATATCCACAGGCTGAGTTCGCTCTCACCTTTTCTGGTGACTGTTCTCTACCTGGAAATCTGCTGTTCTCCAGTGTTTTTCTTACCATTAAATAACAAGACCATTTACAGAAGAATAATACACTTATGACAAAGTGCAAGAATCCTTAAGTATACAACTCAGTGGTTTTTGCCAGACAGAACACAACTGTGTAGTTAGTGCCTGGATCACTGGGACTCTACTTTGAAGCTTATTGAGTTTCCCACAGCTATGTGCTCTTTCCTACAGATGTCTTCCTTCTTCATCTAAAGTGATGGAAAACACTCTGACTCCTCTGGTCTCACAGTAAGGGCTCCACACAACTGCACATATGCAGTTCAATTACTGATAGATGGGTCCATGTCTGGCAACCAAGGTCCATATACTTCAGCTGTCCTCTCTGCCTTAGCATCACAGAGGAGGACAGAAACAGAAGGAAAACAGCAAATCATACCTGGAAGTTTCCCCAGGAGAGGGCACAGGCCACAAATGGTGCTCAGGTATGGTTAGGTCTGAAACTTCCCAGACAGAACGCGGAAATAAAGTTGGTTATTTAATGATTGGTTACTGCACATGTAGCACATAGATATGAAATGACATTGAATCATACAATGAGGACACTCTTCTACTTTGTAATTTCTTTTAATTCACTCACTTGGTTTATAGAGAAAGTCTTTGGAGCTGGGTATGTAGCTCAGTGGTGGAGCACTTGCCTGTCATAGAGGAGGTGCTGTGTTCCATCCCCAGCACAACCAGAGGGAGTGGAGGGAGATAGAAAGGGGATAAACAGAATCAGTCTGCAGTGTTAGTACATGGTTGACACTCTAAAAAACATTTGCTAACCGTCCCTTCTAAGACGCTATCTTAGCCTCAGTACCTTGGCAGGCAACGGTACCAGTATCTACGTAAGAATAGTGTTTCTTGTGTGTCGTCTGACAGCAATCTTAAAATTTTGGCAATAGATATAAATTTCCTATTCCCAATGATGATAAAGTTTCACTTTTAAGCAAAGTTAAGTGAGCTTCTTTAAAGAAAAATAGTGGGAAGTGCCACAGATAATATGCTGATACCACAAAAAAAAAATGTGAAGGTGTTACTTAGGTGACAGAGGTTTGACCATATGACATAAATGGTATCAGAACAATGACAGAATTTGGAGTCCAAAATGCCCATCTTTTCAGGTAAACCCAGACCCATTCCTTACCCAGGCAGATCCTGGATGTGACCAGCTCATCATTACCATCAAATATGGAGTTGGCAGCTGACTCCCAAACTTGCATGTCATCCTGTCTGATCTAAGAGGTACAGTTGGCTTATTTTATTGTCCTGATGATGACTGACTTTGGCCTTAGGACAGGCATGTATGACCTGATTTATGCCATTTGGGAGAAAAGAAGGGACTTCTACATCATGACTAGAAAGGTAGGGTTTCTGTCTCTCCTGTGAATAAAAACGTACATCACCCCAGTTACTTCTGGATGCCTTAGAGTGAAGGCAAAACCTAAGACACCATCAGACAAGCTGAAGAGTCCAGGGCCTGATGGCATGCCTGAACACTTCACCCTTCCACGCCCAGGGCCTGGCCTGCCTGTCCACTTCCAGTTAAGAGAGATGATATCTTTCCTTAGTGGTTAGGCAAGCTTCAGGACTCTTTTGTTACTGCTACATACATTTGTGTCTCTCCTAAACTAAAATGTTGAAATTTACTCAACTTGATGATATTAGGAGGTTGGGCTTTTAGGGGAAGATTGGGTCATGAGGGTGGGGCCTTCATGAGTGGGGTTGGTGCCCTTATAAATTGGGCTCTGGAGAGCTTCCTTGTTTCACAAGCCGCATGAGAATACAGTAAGAAAGTTCCAATGGACCAAGTAGTAGGCTATCACCAGACACTAACTCTCCCAGGATTTTGATCTTGGACTTACTAAATTTTGTACATATCTATGATAAATTAATTTCTGCTGCTTCTGAGCCCTTCAATCTACTGCAATCTGAACAGACAGAGTTAACCATAGCTCAAAGCCCCTACTGACCCTGAACTCTTGGTGAGTCCCAGAGATCTGAATTCTCTCCCAGGTTGCAATTAATGACAGACATGGAAGGATCAAAGCAAAGGGGTTTATGTCCCTTACCAAGTGACCTTGCTTTCCTTACCATTCAGCAGAATTCCTCCTGTGTGGCCTCTAATTCCTGACTGACTGTTCAGGAACACACCACACAAAAGTTTGGTGCACTCAGATAACACAAAGGGAAAATGACCAGTCTTCTTGCAAACAGGACTTAATCTACCAGAATCATTCCCAGGCCTTCATGAAACAGCACTGTCATGCTCACACCTGTGCTCATCTCCCACCCGGCCCTACTGTGTTCCACTGTCCCATCATCTTGGGGCTACATGCAGCTGGCCTCTCTTCCATGTATAGTCAGTATTGTCACCTACGTCCAGACGAGTTATCAATCTGTTTCCTTATTGTTCTCTTCTTCAAACTCAATTCTTTTAGTTCATTCTCCTATGTATGATTTTCTAATTTTGCAACGGGTTTTTGGTTCCAGCCAGATCCTCCAGTGGCCAAGTTCTGCCATGATAAAAACTCCCTGAATTACATGTGGTGGTAATGAGGCCCACTAGAGACTGGGCATGAGAAACCACGGAGTGCACACTGGGAGCAGCACCAGGACAAGGTTTGTTGTTGATGGGAGGCGTATAAGTACACCCACCTTTCATTCCATTGAGCAGAGCAGTCATGTTACACTGGCTGCTTCTGCAGTGCGGGTGTATGAGAAGCAGCCTAGCCAGTGAATGGGAACCTTCTGCCCTCAACACAGCTCTCTGCCTGCTACTTGTGTGACCTCGTGCAAGTAACTCTCCTTAACTGGGTGCCTGTCCCTTCCTAATTCTGCCATCCAATAGCAAAAATGTGGAGTGACCAATTGGCTACAGGCTGCATTGGGGAGTATTCTGGGCATATAGAGCGAAATGAGGCAAGAAAAAACTGAAAGGATTGGATTTTGCTTGAACGTTTTTCCTTCCTATCTTCCAGCAGCCCAGGCATGTCTTCCTCTTTTTCCAGGGAAGGTGCCATGAAGACCACACAAAGAGTTTTCCCTTTATCTTAGTCACTTTTTACTGGTTGCTGAGACAAAATACCTGATGCCCAAAGTTGGGAAAGGAAAGGTTTATTTCTTACAGTTTTTAGAGGTTTCAGTCCATACTCAGTTGGCTCCAAGGCAGGGTGGCATGGCAGACGCAGTCCACAGTGGCTGCAAACAGCAAGGCAGAAACCAGCAAGAGAGAGAGACACGCCTTTTTCCAGCCATTACATTGTATGCTGGCTCTACCCCTAGGCAGGTGTAGCACTGACACCACCAGTTCAAGCACTAGACAACCAATCACAAATGCACAATGCATGGGCTGGGGATTTAGCTCAGTGGCATAAGCGCCTACCTTGCAAATGCGCAGTCCTGAGTTCGATCCCCAGTACTGAGAAAAAAAAAACCAAAACTTACGAATGCACAATGCAAATGCATGAGGCCTAGGGGCCACTGACATAAACCAGGACACCCTTTGATGTCTTAGTGGGGTCTTTGCACCACTACATACTGACCCTTTGAATCTCTGCAGATGTACTGTCACCCAGACTTCTAGAGGGGAACATTCTAGGGAGGGCTCTTCTAGCTGTGGGAACAGTCCTAGGTAGAAAAGAATGAGGAGCAGGACTCCAGCCTGAGAGTTGTGCTTGCTATCCATGGCAAGGTAGTCTGTATTTTGAAGCAAGGCCCAATAACCTCTTCTATGTGTCCAGCCTGACTTATCTCTCATAGCTCATCTGCAAGAGCAGGTCACAAAAAGAATGCTTAGCTTGCAAGCACACATATGGCCATAGCAGTTGTTAATTATTGAAATACCTCCCAGACAGCTGTTGGAAAGATTCTTCCCTCAGTCCCTGTTCCCATTTTCTTGGCTTGGGAAATAAACAGTGTACCTGGGTACCTGGGTACCTGGGTACTGAGTGGGCTTCTAAAATCCAATTCTAGTGCTTACCACATTTATTCTGGTCAGTGCCTTGTTAAGTACTTTGAACATAATCTTTGAAACATAGTGCATGTGAGATTTAATTACATAGACCAGTCTATAACAGGGTTTGGTCACCCATAGTTCTAATGCTGAATAGATAAATAAAATGTGTTATGGAATCCACATGGGAGATAATTCAGCTGTAAAAGGAAGCACTGATTCATGCTATGATGTGGCAGATTTTCAAAACATTATGCTAAGTAAAAGAAGACATATAAAGGGCCATTATTAGTCTGATGAATTATCCAGACTAGGCAAATCTCTAGGAAAAAAAAAAGTATAAAGAAAAAAAAGTATAGAGAGTAGTAGCCAATAGCTTGGTGGCATAAGTGAGGGAGGCAAATCTAAGAAATGTGGAATCTCTTTTTCTGGTAGGGAAACATTTTAACGTTTAAATGTTTTAATGGTTAAATGATTTTGGTGATGGGTAGATGAATGCCCAATTCTGTGAACACACATGCTAAAAGTTGTTCAATTGTGTAGTTTAAATGGATGAATTGTATGGTACATGAATTAAAGCTGTTAAAATTATAAGATAGACCCTCCACAAATATTTACAAAGTTTAAAATTGCACATACATATATGTGTGCATGTAGATGATTGTGTTTGCATACAACTCACACTGTAATACAAATTCAAAAATTAGACTTTTATAGGATGAGATGAAAAATAAAGGTTTTCATATTTTCTCCCCACAACCCAAGGCTCAGAAAGTTTGCTGAACCAGCCAGCTTACAAAGCCTTTGGCCTTTGGAGTGTAGCATGCAGATTCCAGGGATTTTAAGAGGTTCAGGAAGGCCTGCGTGCACTGCCATTTTTGATGCTCACAATACATTGAAAGAAATACTAAGTGGGCAAAAATATAAAGAAGTATTTTAACTATTTACATTTTTAAATTAAGGCCTTTGACATAAAAAAGCAGAATGCAATATAACTGTGCTATTCACAAGACAATTAGAGCTTTCCTAGTAAAAATTAACGCAGCACACAATCCAGAAGCACGGTGCAGTCAGAGAGAACAATCAGAAGGTTGTGTGTTAATATTTTCTTTTTTCTGATCAGAGTCCCCCAGTCAAAAACCCAGCCTGGGCTTCTGCAATAATGGCACTGCAGATAACTATCTTCTGGGTAAAGCAAGAGAACTAGAGAAAGGGAAACCAGAACAGAAGAACCTCTCTCCTGCCTACAAGAACCCCCATTGTGCGGGATTGCTTGTCCTTCGCCAACCATGTTTGGAAGGAAAGAAAACAGGAGAAAAGATGTGGAAGGAGCCACCAGTGCAGCTGGGAAAGAGGACTGTTCAGTCTCCTGGAAAAAAGGTAACTCATGAATTTGCAGCTGATGGGATGTTTCCTGATGGAGGTTGGTTTTTAAAAAATCATGCCTTTCTCTTTTATCCATAGCACAAAATCAGTGAGGGGTAGCAAAACAAATGCTGTAATAACCCCTTCTTGTTTCCTCCTCTACCCCTAACATTTCAAAAGCCAGAGAACTCAGAGAAAGGCAGGGTCAAAGTCTCCCTCTGGTCTCAGTCCTCAGAAATTGAGTCCTTCTTCATTTGGAGCTGCCCACTGGTTGCCATGGTAACACAACATCTGCTCCAGTGGTCACTGGGCTTGGCATCCTCCAAGCTGTTGGCGGCTTTGTATTTTGCCTGACGTGCTACTCTGCTCCCTGAGGAATGTATCGCACCTTTCAGCAAAGGAACCTTTATTGAAAAGGCGGGTTACAGAGAAAAGAGAGGTTAAGTCTGTGCAAACTGCAATTCTAAGAAAGCAAGCTCTCTTGTGTGTGAGGTCATTAACGCTGCCAATCTCTGGATTAATGTTCTGCCTCTCTTGATCTCAAATTCTACTGTAAACCGTTCTCCCAGATTTTATTTATTAGCATTTGTTTTTGGAGAAGCATACATTTCTTACTACAGCTCCTATAAGCCATTTGAAATATATATCAATTCTGTTCTCACCTCCTTTATTTTCTCACTTTAATACATTTCAAGCTTAATTGCCTGCCTGCCTTTCTTTCTACTCTCCAATTATTTTTGAAACAGAACACGACAGAATATAAATGTAAATTTCTTTGCCTACCACTTCCTCTTGTTTCTCCAGGTAGCATCTTCATTCCCACATCTCCTTAAATAAGCACAACCTATCTTTCTTATTTTAATAGTTGCAATTCTCATAGGTCTCTAAAAAACTGAGGGGAGCTTTTTACTCTCTCAAGGCACAGGAATTTAAAATTGGACTTCTGTGCAAGGTGGTCAACTCATCCCATTTTGTCCAAGTCTTCTTCAGATTTGGCACCAGAAGTTCCACACCCTAAGAAGCCCTTCAGTTTTGGGCAAACTGGGACAACAGGTCACCCTCTTCCCAGCTTTGTCATTATCTAGAGTGCATTTGGAAAACTTACTTTGCCCTTCCTGACACTTGGCTTTCCAATTTACAAAAAGACAATGATAATAAGATAATCTTTAAAAGGTTGTGATGAGGATTAGTAAGTTGATGATTAAAAATACCTGATTCTAAAACAGAAGCCCATGCATAGTAGCTATTATTAATCTTAAAATTGGAATTCTTGAATCCACATTCAATAGAGATCTGAGAAACTGGTTTGTTTCATCAAGCTGCCTACGGCTGGGACCAGGTCCAGGAATGGGTGAATGAAGATGCCTAGGATAGTATTTGAAAGGAAGAGCTCTTGGGTATAAGTTCTCCTATGAGCACCATGAAGATGCCAGCCCGCTTGAGTTGACATAGATCATGTGGTCAGGCTGGAATTCATAGTCCTCTGACTCAGATAGGGTCATAAGACTTGCTACTGGACAGATTCTCCTTATTATCTTTAGTGACAATAGTTTCTAAGAGCGACAGCATTCCTAAGCTGTCCAAAACTGTGCCTGCTGCAAAATACTTTTATTCTAAGTATCATTAAAGGAAATTTTTTTTAAAACCCTTGGTTCTCAAGAGACCATAAGACATGAATCATAATAGCTGCTCCATTTCCCAAATAGCATTAAATTTCCTTTTATTGTTAGCAATATTTTTACAGAAAGCTTTCTAAAAGCTATTGCATTTTGTACCTTCTTTTTCTTATTATACTTTTTATTGGGAAATAATTATAGGTTCACATGGAGCCATAAGAGATAATAGGGATCTCATGTATCTTTCACTTTTACCTCAGAGGTAACACCTTGCACACTGAAATGCAGTACAACTAGGATGTTGACTCTGGAACCTTCAAAACGCTAAACATTTGCATCCCTGCAGGATGCTGCCTGTTTGTCATATTTCCAAACTCACTCTCCTACTCCCATGCCCAACATAATCCTTGACAACCACTAATCTCTTTCTTGTGTCTATATTTTTTTTGTTATTTTAAGGTTATATAAACAGAACCAGTATATAATATTGGGGATTTGCTGTTCTCCACATAATTTGCTGGGGATTCAACAGTGCCTGTATCAATAAGTCATTGTATTTTGTTGCTCATGTTCCATAGTATAGATGTACTGTGGTCTACAGATTAAGTTTGACCAAACTGCAGCCATGTTAAGTCACAAATATGATTGCTCCTGAATAAGCCTGGTCCATTTTTCCTGCACAGTTTCCCACCTAAATATAAACAGACAAAACCCTTAGAGTGGTGTGTTGAGATGTCAAACTAGAAACTGGTGACAGAGATGTCTGACTGATACTAGCTTAAGATAAACCAAGCATATTGCAGCTAGTGTGAAACAAACTTTGTCCTAACCCATATATACCCCCTCCCTCTGACCCAAATTTCAGGAATGTGCCTGGTCTTCATGCCACACAGCATTTGTTACAGGTTTTTCCCCCCAATAAATTTTACCCTGTGCAAACCTAAGTTGTCTACTTATTTTTTGTCAGTTTTGGTGCCAGTTTTCATACACTGGGGAATACATGGTTTTATTTAATGATTAATCCATTGAATATATTTAAACAAATTATAGGTTTTTACTATTATAAATAAAGCTGCTATTGAATCCATATACATTTGCTGAAAGAAAGAAGAGCCACCTGGAAAGATATGTCATGTTCATGAATTTGAAAATTTAATATTTTTAAGATATCAGTACTACCCAAAGTAATCTACAGACTGTAGACTCAGCACAATTCACATTAAATACCAATATTTTTCCTGAAATAGAAACATTCATCTTAAAATGCAGATGGAATCTTGAGAGAACTTAACCAAGAAAAAAAAACCTTGAAACATAATTACAAAGTTAGAGGTCTCAATATAATTTTAAAATTTATAACATGACTATGGAAATCAAAACAGTACTGTATTGACCATGTCCAGATCAATGGAAAAGAAAAAACACCCGAAATAAATCCTTGTGTATATGGTCAAGTAATTTTTCACAAAAGTGACAAGATTATTCAATGAAGAAAGAAATCTTTTGCCAAAAAAAGGTGAAAATCGGATATCAATATGCAAAAGAATGAAGTTCTATCTTAACACACCAACTTAAAATATATCCCAAAAAAGCCAAACTAAATGTGAACACTGAACCTATAAAACTCTTAGAAGAAACAGGGAAAATCTTCATAATACTACATTTTCCAATGATTTGTTGCATAAAACACTAAAATATAGGCAAGAAAGTATAAACTTTGCTACATCAAAAGTAAAAACATGTCTGCATCACAGACCATATCAGTAGTGCTAAAATACTGCATAAGGCACCTGGACAAACTCAGCAGCTGATGGGATCCCCAGCCACCCTTTTCCTACACCTAAAAGACCTCAGCAGCTGACAGAACTATCGGTCACCCTCCCCCTACAAAGACCTCAGCAGTCCACGGACTGTCAGTGATCACTTCCACCACCTGCAGTACCTTGGTGGGCTGCTGGGAGCCTTGGCAACTCCACTTCCTACACAGAGGACCTTGGTGGACTGGCAACAGTGTGGTGGGTTTCCCCCTTAAATAGAGAATATCAGTGGAACAACAGGAGCCTCAGCAAACCCTCCCCCCAGCTGTATGAACTTGGCGAGCCAGCAAGTGTGTGGGTGTGTCCTTCTTCCATACAGAGAAGCATGATGGGTTGGCAAGAATGGTGACCAGAGCACCTCCACCCAGAGAAACCCAAAAGGGCCTACAAGACATTCCAGTGATACAGTAGAGTCCCAGCTAGGGCACTCACTATACACAGGTGGATCTGACAGCCTGGAACAACTTGAACTACAGTAACAATAGGAGCTAAAGATTGGCTTACATGAATATTCCTAGGCTAGTCAGTCTAGGAAGATATAGGACTCACTCAGACCCTGCAGGAGGAATTCAAGTGGCTTCCCCCTCCCCTGTTAGACAAGCATCAGCCACACAGTAGGATCCTAAGACACATGTGACAGACAGTTGAGACTAGCAGGACTGAACAGACCAAAATATTAACCCAAGAAGTAAAAATGACAAAATGAAAAAGCAAAATTCAATCTCAAATGCCCAGTCCATCAGAAACAAAACCAGGAGATATCAAAATAGAGGATATTGGAAGTAATACACACAAAATTTCTGAAAAGATAGCAAGTGAAATAAAGAAATAAATCCATGAGGTTATAGAGAAAATCAGATTAGAATTAATCTCTCAGGTAAAGAAAGAAATGACAACCTTAATAAAGAAGCTGCTCAGCATAGCTAGAGAAGACATAGATAGAAAGTATGGAAGCATGGGAAAATGATGGAAACCTTGAATGAACAATAAAGGAAAGAAATAAATACCTGAAAGAAATTCAAAGAGATAGCCAGGAATTTAAAAAATCCATTGAAAGCTGGCTAAACCATTAGAATAAAACTGAAGATAGACTTTCAGACTTTGAAGACAGGAGCACAATTAGTGCTCACAAAAGGAAAGAACTTTTAAAAATAACAAGGGATTATAAAATAAATCAATAGTTTCTAGCTGATGCAAAGAAAGCAATATAAGTCTGATATGTGTCAACAAAAGTGCAGGAGTCAATGCAAATGATGTTAAAAAACTATTTGCAGAAGTAATAGCAGAAAATTTTCCAAACATGGGAAAAGAATGTGATTTACAGATAAGTAAGGTCCATAGAACTCCAAACACTCATTACCAAAATAAATCTATACCCAGATATAATAATCAAGATCCTAAAAATTTGGCATAAAAATATAATATTAAAAGCTGTTAGAGAAAAGACACTTCTCACCTATTGAGGAAAGCCTATTAGAATCACAGCTGGCTTCTCAACACAAACCCTCAAATCAAAAAGAGCTTGGAGTAAAGTATTTCAACCCCTGAAAGAAAACTTTCAACCTAGATTGATGTGCCCTGCAAAACTGTTTTTGAAAACTAATGGAGAAATAAGATGTCCATGACAGAGGATAACTGAGGAAATTCATGTCCACAAAACCATCCCTAGAAAGGGTACTGAAAGACATACTGGGAATTTTAAACAAAAATTACTACAATTCCCAGAACAACAACAGAAAGAAACCACCAAACAGGGCAAGCAATTAAACAAGGGGAGAAAACAGAGAGCCAACAATAAGAAAACAACATGACAAAGTTAAACCAGTACATATCAAATACAACCATCAATATAAATGGCCTCAATTCACCAATTAAAAGAAATAGGTTGACAGAATGGGTCAAGAAACAGGATCCAACAATATGCTGCATACAAGAAACACATCTGACTTGAAAGGAAACTCATAGATTAAAAGTCAAAGGATAGAAAATAATATTCATTTGCCAGGAACCCAGAAAAAAGAAGGAGTGGCAATTTTGTTTGAATACAATGTGAACTTCAAACCAAAAATGATCAAAAGAGATAAAGAAAGTCACTATATACTTGATAGGGGAAAAATTCAAGAGGAAGAGATAACAATCATAAATATATATGCACCAAATACAGGAGCACCCAACTATATAACACAAATACTAATAGACATGAAAAACCAAATATGCAATAACACAATTGTAACAGGGGACTTTAATACCACATTGTCACAAAAAGATAGATGAATTAGACAAAAAGTCAGCAAAGAATAACAGAACCAATCAAACCTGTGGACAAATGGACTTATTAGATATTTACAGAGTGTTGCACCCAATCACATCAGAATACACATTCTTCTCAGTTGCACATGGGACATTCTTCAAAATAGACCATATATTAGTCCACAAAACATGATTAAATAAATGCAAAAGGATTGAAATTGTCCCATTCATATTGTCTGACCATACTGCACTGAAATTGGAAATTAATGGCAAAAAAAGTGCAGAACCTACATAAACACATGGAAATTAAATAACACCCTCCTGAACAACCAATGGGTTATAGATGAAATTAAAGAAGAAATTAAACAATATCTACAATTCAGTGGACATGCAGATACAACATACTGAAACCTGTGAGATGTAATGAAAGCCATCCTAAAATGGAAATTCAGAAGATCATGAATACTTACTTGGAAAATCTTTACTCACATAGGCTAGAAAACATAGAGGAAATAGACAAATTTCTACAAATGTATGAATTACCAAAGCTGAACCAAGAACATATAAAGTTTTCAATAACTCAATATCAGTTATGGAAATTGAAAATGTAATTAAAAACTTACCAACAAAGAAGACCCATGTCTTGGTGAATTCACAGCTGAATTCTACAAGAAATTTAGAGAACATTTAATGCCAGTACTCCTCAAACTCTTCAATGAAATTGAAAGGGAAGCAATTCTTGCTAGCTTGTTCCCAGAGGCAAGTATACTCCAATACCAAAACCAGAGAAACACATAACTAAAAAGGAGAACTATAGGTCAATCTCCCTAAAGAACATTGATGCAAAAATTCTCAGTAAAATACTAGCAAACAGAATGCAGCAAATCATTAAGAAGATTATACATCATGACCAGAAATTTATCTCAGGAATGCAGGGATAGTTCAACATATTCAAATAAATAAATGTAATACACAACACCAAAAGAGACAAAGATAAGAATCATATGTTCATCTTGAAAGATGCATAAAACCCTTTTGATAAAGTTCAACACTGGTTCATGATAAAAAACCATACAGAAAATTGGGATAGATGGTATCTACCTCATTCTGATAAAAGCCATCTATGACAAACCAACATCCAACATCATACTAAGTGGACAAAAATCAAAAGCTTTCACTATAAAATCAGGAATGAGACAAGGATGTCCACTCTCACCACTCCTATTCAATATAGTTATGGAAATGTTAGCCAGAGCAATTAGACAAGAGAGAGAAATAAAAGGAATAAGGATAGGAAAGGAAGAAGTTAAATTATCACTATTTTTAGATGGCATGATACTCTACAAAGAAAATCCTAAAAACTTCATCAAAAGACTACTAGAGTTGGCCCACCCTTCCTCCAGGAACATCGAGGAGGTCCTCTGCAGGCCTGAGCTGCCTGGGACTGCTACTGCTGGGCCAACCCTTCCTCCAGGAACAGTGGACTCCTGTGCTGGCTTGATGAGAGACTTAGGAACCCCTTACCCAAACAGAAGAACTCATCAGGCTCCAGTCATTGTAGTGAGTTTGCCCCCTAAAATAGAGGTCTGCAGTGGGTAAATAGGAGCAGAAGTGAAACTCCCTCCAAGTGTAAGACCTTGGCTAACCTGGAAAGAGAGTGGGTAACCCCCTCCCACACACAGAGAACATCAGACAGGTTGAGTAGTCCACCAATAATGCCCCCCAATTTAGAGGAAAATAAAAAAACTTATGAGACCCCCAGTGACACAGTAGGGCCTCAGCTGACACAAACACTATAGCCAGGGAGACCTGGTGACCTGCAACAACGTGAAGATATAACAACAGCAGGAACTAAGAGTTGCCCTACATCAATACCTCTGGGCTAGTTAGCCCAGAAAGAATATAGAACTCACCCAACAGACATGGCAGGAGGAATTCAGGAGACTGGATCTCCTCTTCATTGTGGTACCCAGCAATTTGACAAACATTAACCACACAGTAGGACCCTGAAACACACACTACAGGAAGTTGTGACGGTTGGGATAGAAAGACAAGAAATTTACCCAAATGGTGAAAATGACTAACAAAAAGGCAAAATTCAATCCCAAACATCTAGTCCATCAGGGGCAGGCTATAATGAAATGCAGGACCCTAAAAGTCATACACCAGAAATCTCTGAAAACATAGCAAATGAAGTAAAGAAAAAAATCCATGAAGCTATAGAGGAACTCAAATTAGAAATAATGTCTTATTTAAAGACAAAAGTAACAACCTTAGTAAATGAGTTGCTCAACATAGCTAGAGAAGAAATAGATAAGAAAATACAGGAGCAAGGGAAATTGATTGAAACTTTGAATGAACAATGCAGAAAACAAGCAGAATCCACAAAACAAATTCAAACAGATATGCAAGAAACAAAAAATTGTATTTAAAGCCTGAAAAGGCATTTAAATGAAGCTGAGGATAGAATTTTGGACCTTGAGGATAGGATTGCAGAAAGCAATCTTGAAAGGGTAGAACATATAAAAACAACAAAGCAGCATGAAATGGCAATCCAGCAGCTACAAGTTGATGCCAGGAGAAACAATGTTAGATTAATAGGCATCAGTGATGAGGCAGGAGACAATGCAAAGGATATAGCTAAGCTGTTCACAGAAGTAATGGCAGAAAATTTCCCAAACATGGGGGAAAAATCTGATATACAAATAAGTGAGGCATATAGAATGCCAAACAATCATAACCAACATAAACCTACACCCAGACATAAAATAATTAAGATCTCAAACATACAGCATAAAAAAACAATACCAAAAGCTGTTAGAGAAAAGACACAACTCACCTATCAAGGAAAGCCTATTAGAATCACAGCAGACTTCTCACCCCAAACCTTCAGGTTAAGATGAGCTTGGAATGAAGTATTTCAAGCCCTAAAAGAAAACAACTTTCAACCCAGACTGACTTACCCAGCAAAACTGTCTTTCAAATTTAGTCGAGAAACAAGATACTTCCATGACAAAGAACAACTGAAAAAATTCATATTCACAAAACCAACCTTGGAAAGAGTGCTGAAGGACATCCTAGATAGAGATAAAAATGACAATCTCCAGAACAACAACAGAAAGAAATCACCAGGCTGGACAAGAAAGTAAACAAGGGAGAAAAGCAGGAAACTAACTATTATAAAACAACATGGCAAACTCAAGCCAGTACATATCAGTGATATCCATAAATGTAAATGGGCTCAATTCACATATCAAAAGAAACAGGTTGATTCAATGGATCAAGAAACAGGATCCCACAATATGCTGTATACAAGAAACACATCCAACTCCAGAAGAAACTCATAGATTAAAAGTCAAAGGATGGAAAACAGTATTCCATGCAACAGGAACCCAGAAAAAAAACAGGAGTAACTATTCTATTTGCAGACAATGTGAACTTCAAACCTAAAATGATTAAAAGAGACAAAGAAGGTCACTACATACTCATAAGTAGAAAAATTCAAGAGGAAGAACTAACAATTATAAATGCACAAAAACACAGGAGCATCCAACTATATAACACAGATACTAAAGGACATGAAAAACCAAATACACAACAACACAATTATTACAGGGGACCTTAGCAGCCCATTGTCACAAAAAGATAGATCAACTAGACAAAAAAATCAGCAAAGATATAACAGAACTGAATCATACTTGCGAGTAATTGGACTTAGTAGATGTTTACAGAGTGTTCCACCCAACCACATCACAATATACATTCTTCTCAGCTGCACACGGGACATTATCCAAAATAGACCATATATTATCCCATAAAACATTTTTAAATAAATGCAAAGGTATTGAAATTATCCCATGCATACTATCTGACCATAGCACACTGGAACTGGAAATTAATTGCAAAAGAAATTGCAAAACTGACATAAATACATGGAAATTAAATAACAACCTTTTGAACAATCAGTGGGCTACAGATGAAATTAAAGAATAAATAAAGCAATACACACAATTCAATGAAAATGTGGAAACAACCTACTGTAATCTGTGGGATGCAATGAAAGCAGTCTTAAGAGGGAAATATATAGCAATAAATTGGCATATCAAGAAAACAAAATGATTACAAATAAACAATCTAATACTTCATCTCAAGCTTCTAGAAAAAGAAGAGCAAGTTATACCTAAAGCTCATAGAAGAGAGGCAATTGTAAAGATTGGAGCAGAAATCAATGCAAATGAAACTTAAAAAAATACAAAGAATTAATGAATCAAAAAGCTGGTTTTCTGAAAGAATAAACAAAATTGACAAACCTCTAGCTAACCTTATAAAGAAAAAGAAAGAAAAAACCCAAATTCATGCAATAAGGACTGAAAGGGGGAAATTACTACACATCCCATGGAAATTCAAAAGATCATCAATACCTACTGTGAAATTCTCTACTCACATAGAGAGGAAAACACAGAGGAAATAGACAGATTTCTAGAAACATATGAACTACCAACGCTCAACCAAGATGATACAGCAATTTTGAATAACCCAATATTAGCTATTGAAATTGAAAACATAATAAAAAACTTACCAACAAAGAAAAGCCCAGGTCCTGATGGATTCACAGCCAAATTCTGTAAGAAATTTAGAGAAGACTTGATGCCAATACTCCTTTAACTCTTCAATGAAATTGAAAAGAAAGCAATCTTCCATAAATCATTCCTAGAGGCAAGTATTACTCTGATACCAAAACCAGAGAAAGACCCAACCAACAAGGAGAACTATAGGCCAATTTCACTAATGAACATTGATGCAAAGATTCTCAATAAAATATTGGCAAATAGAATGCAGCAAATCATCAAGAAGATTATACATCATGACCAAGTGGGGTTCATCCAGGAATGCAGGGATGGTTTAACATAAGCAAATCAATAAATGTAATATACCACATCAATAGAGCCAAAAATAAAAACCACATGGTCATCTCAATAGATGCAGAAAAAACATTCGATAAAGTCCAACACATGTTCATGATAAAAACCCTTCAGAAACTCTGAATACACAGTGTCTACCTCAAGCTTATAAAGGCCATCCATGACAAACCAACAGCCAATATTATACTAAATGGACAAAAACTGATAGCTTTCACTTTAAAATCGGGAACAAGACAAGGATGTCCACTAGCACTACTCTTTTTCAATATAGTTCTGGAAACACTAGCCAGGGCAATCAGACAAGAGAAAGAAATAAAGGGAATAAAGATAGGAAAGGAAGAAGTTAAATTATCACTATTTGCAGATGACATGATACTCTATATAGAAGACCCCAAAAACTCCATTAAAAGACTACTTGAGGTAATAAACAAATTCAGCAGTGTAACTGGCTACAGAGTCAGTGCTCAAAAATCAATAGCACTCCTGTACACAAACAAGAAACTCACCAAGAGAGAAATTATGGAAATACCGCCCTTCACAATAACATCTAAAAAAATGAAATACTTAGAATCAACCTAACTAAGAACGTAAAAGACCTATATGCTGAAAATTATACTATGCTAAAAAAGGAGATTGAAGAGGATATTAGAAAATGGAAGGATGTTCCTTGCCCTTAGATAGGAAGAACCAACATTGTGAAAATGGCCATATCCCCAAAACTGTTACACAGATTTAACGCAATCCCAGTCAAATTACCATTGACATACCTCACAGATCTAAAGAAAGCACTCCTAAAATTCATTTGGAAATAGAAGAAACCTATAATAGCAAAGGCAACTCTGGGTAATAAAGGCAAGGCAGGAAGCATCTCAATTCCTGACTTGAAACTGTACTACAAAGCCACAGTGATAAAATCAGCATGGTACTGGCAAAGAAATAGACCTGAAGATCAATGGAACAGATTAGAAGATGCAAGTATAAGTACAAAGACACTCAGCCACCTGATTTTTGGCAAAGGGGCTAAACATGTTCACTGGAGGAAAGATAGCCTCTTTAATAAATGGTGTTGGAAAAATTGGCTCTTCACATGCAGAAGACTGAAACTAGACCCAGCCCTATCACCATGCACAAAACTAAAGTCTAAGTGGATCAAAGACCTAAACATTAAAACAGAAACACTAAATCTACTAGAAGATAATGTAGGTAGAAGTCTTGGAGACATAGGGGTAGGAAGAGAATTCATGAACAAAATGCAACCTGCACGGGAAACACTTCAGAGAATCAACAACTGGGATCTCATAGTATTGAAAAGTTTCTGCACTTCAAAAGAAATCACCAACAGACTGAAAAGAAAACCCACAGAATGGGAAAGAATTTTAGCTAGCAATCCCTCAGACAAAGGACTTATACCAAGAACCTATAAAGAATTGAAAAACATCAAGCCCCCCAAATTCAAAGACCCTCTCCAAAAATGGGCATCTGAGATGAACACACAGTTCTCAGATGAAGATATACAAATGGCAAACAAATACATGAAGAAATGTTCACCATCACTGGTCTTTTGAGAAATGCTAATTAAAACAACATTGAGATATCATCTCACACCAGAAAGAATAGCTGCCATCAAGAAATCAACTGATAACAAATGTTGGCGAGGCTGCAGGGAAAAAGGAACACTGCTCCACTGTTGGTGGGAGTGTAGAATGGTGCAACAACTATGGAAATCAATATGGAAATTCTCAGAAAACTAGGATTAGAAGCTCCATTCAACCCAGCTATCCCCCTCCTGGGTATTTTCCCAGAAAAACTGAAAAGGTCATATCACAGTGATACATGTACACCCATGTTTATAGAAGCACAATTTGTAATAGCTATATCTTGGAAACAACCAAGATGCCCATCAACTGCAGAGTGGATGAAAAAGATGTGGTATTTTTATACAATGGAATATTACTTAACTATGAAAAAGGATGATCTTGAGGCCTTCATAGGAAAATGGAGACAACTTGAGACTATCCTCATTAGTGAAATAAATAAGAATCATATTTATAAATATCACATTGTGTCTCTAGTGTAAAAAGTAATAAGAACTGTAGGTGTAATAAAACCCAAAATGCGTAATTGCTACTGTAAAAAAGAGAGGAAAAGAAAGTGCTCTAAAGGATATAATTGCATGTATGTTTAAGTGTGGAAGATATATGACCATATTACTGTTTTTGTTAGATTGTTGAGCAGAACTATTAACAGTCTCACTGTTTGAATGTCTACTTTGTATGGTTTAATTTTATAACTTGAACAACTATTTCCAAGATGACAGTATGTAACTCATCAAGTAGTGATTTCTTAGTGGGTTTTTGTTCTTTCCTTTTTTTCCTTTGGAATTCTGTATTGTTGCTACCCTTTTTTATTTTTTGTTTGGGTTTTTTAATAAAAATTTTTAAACGACTACTAGATTTAATAAACAAATATAGCAGTGTATCTGGGTACAAAGTCAACCCTCAAAAATCAATAGCATTCCTGCACATAAACAACAAATTCACTGAGAGAAAAGTTATAGAAATAAAACCTTTCACAATAGCATCCAAAACAATGAAATATTTAGATATCAGCCTAACAAAGTATGTAAAAGACCTATATGTTGAAAACTATAGTACTCTTAAAAAGGAGATTGAAGAGGATGTCAGAAAATGGAAACATATCCCTTGCTCTTGGTTAGGAAGAACCAACGTTGTGAAAATGGCCATACTCTCAAAACTGTTATATAGATTTAGTACAATCCCAATCAAAATACCATCAACATACCTCAAAGATCTAGAGAAAACTAAAGTTCAGTTGGAAATAGAAGAGACCTAGAATAGCAAAGGCAATCCTAGGCAACAAAGGCAAAGCAGGCAGCATCACAATCCCTGATTTGAAATTATACTACAAAGCTACTGTGATAAAATCAGCATGGTACTGGGAAAAAAACAGACCTGAGGCTCAATAGAGCAGATTAGAAGACACAGACACAACTACAAAAACCCTCAGCCACCTCATCTTTGACATAAGAGCCAAACATGTTCACTGGAAGAAAGACAGCCTCTTTAGTAAATGATGCTGAAAAAATTGGTTTTCCACATGCCAAAGTTTGAAACAAGATCCATGTCTATCACCAAGCACTAAACTCAAATCAAAATGGATCAAAGATCTAAATAGTAAAATAGAAACTGTAAATATATTGGAAGACAAAATAGGTAGAAATCTTGAAGACATAAAGTTAGGCAAAGAGTTCATGAACAAAATGCAAACCACATGAGAAGTATTTCAAAAAATCAACAACTGGGATCTCATCTTATTAAAATTTTTTGCCCTTCAAATGAAATCACTAACAGAGTGAAAAGAAAACCCACAGAATGGGAAAGAATTTTAGCCAGCTGTTTCTCAGACAGAGGACTTATATCTAGAATGTATATAAGAACTGAAAAACATCAGCCTCCCAAATTCAAAGATCCAGTCCAAAAATAGGTATCTGAGGTTAACATGCATGTCTCAGATGAAGAAACACAAATGGCAAATAAATATATGAAGCAATCTTCATCATCACTGGTCATTTGAGAAATGTAAATTAAAACAACATGGAGATTTCACTACAGAAAAATGTCTGCCATCAAAAAAATCAACTCACAATAAATGTTGGTGGGGCTGAGGGGAAAAAAAAGAACATTTCTCCACTGTTTGTGGGAATGTAGACTGGTGCAACCACTGTTGAAATCAGTGTGGAATTTCTTCAGAAACACTATGATTGGAAGTCCCATTCAACCTAGCTATTCTCCTTTTGGGTATTTTCCAAGAAAAATTGAAAATATCATGCTACAGTGACATATATGCACCCATGTTTATAGCAGCACAATTTGTAATAGCTAAATCTTGGAAACAAAGAGTTCATGAACAAAATGCAAACCACACAAGAAGTACTTTAAAAAATCAACAACTGGGATTTCATCTTTTTAAAAACTTTTTACCCTTCAAAAGAAATCACTAACAGAGTGAAAATAAAACCCACAAAATAGGAAAGAATTTTAGCCAGCTGTCCCTCAGCCAGAGGACTTAAAACACCAGCCACCCAAACTCAAAGATCCAGTCCAAAAATGGGCATCTGAGGTGAACACCCAGCAAATGCCCATCAACAGCAGAATGGATAAAAATATATGGCATTTTTATACAATGGAATACTACTCAGCTATAAAGAAGGACAATCTTGAGACTATCATAGGTAATATATTAACTAGTCAATTTCCTACTTTTTTGAAATTCAGTATCATTTCTATCCTTTTTTCTGTTTTGCTTTTTAAAATTAAAAAAACCTATGGAATGGGAGAAAACACTGCAAATCATATAGCTGATAAAGAGTTAATATTCAGAAAATACAAAGATCACCTTCATTTCAACAAGAAATAAGAAACATGATTTTAAAATTAACAAAGGACCTAAACAGGCATTCCTCCAAAGAAGATATACTTATGACCAATAAGAACATGACAAGCTGCCCAGCACCACTAATCTCTAATTGTTAGGGGATTGAAAACCAAATGAGGATGTAATAGTTACTCATTAGGATGGCTATTTTTAAAAACGGCTGTTGATCATGGTGTTATACTAGTCTGTTTTGCCTTGCTATAATGAAATACCTCAGTTAGGGTAATGTATACAGAAAGAGTTCTTGAATTTACAGTTTCGGTAGCTGCATATCTGGAGAGTGGGATGCTGGCTCCTGTGAGGGCCCCCAACCACATTACATCATGATGAATGGCTTCATAGTATGTGTATGATCAATCAATCTATCAATCATACTAGCGAGACAAGTACCAGAGAGCAAAGAGAGAACAGTTTTGCAGTATTTATAAGAATCCATTGTCATGGCGTTTGAGAAGAGGTCCATTAACATCTTTCAGAAGCAGCGTTCCAAAAACCTAACCACCTCCCACTGGGCCTGACTTTCTAAAAGTTTCACCACCTCCCAACACTGCTATGCTAAGGACAAAGCTTCCAACACATGAACCTTTAGGGACACACTTAACCCATATTCAAACCATAGCAGATGTGGAGAAATTGGATCCCATGTGTACTGCAATGGAAAGCAGAGACACCACCTACGATTCACAGGCAGATTTATTTAACATCAGATGGGCGCTGACTAGGAATCAATTGTTCCTCAAAATGTAAGGCCCCAAAGGCTCAGGGAGGGAAGTTTTTATGGGGTTAGTTGCAAAGAGGAAGTACAGAGGGAGAGTACTTGGCTGTTTTTGGTTGGTTCTTACAATTTGCATCATAGTGAACAGCTATGCATCACAGCGACCAGCCATTTATAGAAGACAGAAGTAACAGGACTTGTAACAGGAATCGTTACCTGGGTAACTAACAGACTGGCTGCGGGGCATTTTCTGCTACAGTACTACTTGTGGTAATAGAAATGGCACAGTCATTACAGCAAATAGTTTGATGTTTGCTCAAAAATATTAAAAATAGAACTGTTACCCTATAATTCCACTTCTGGGTAAATAACCAAAAGACCTGAAGGCAGGAACTTGAACAGATATTTGCACATCCACAGTTATAGCAAAATTTTTCACAGTAGTTAAGAGATAGAAGCAACTCAAATGTTCATCTGTGGATAAGCAAACAAAATGAATTATTTGCATACTATAGAAAATCATCAGTCTTAAAAAGGAAGGACATTTTGATGCCTGTTATTTGCAACACAGCAAAGCCTAGACAATTTTTATACCGACAGGAATAAGTTAGTCACAAAAGGACAAATACTATATAACTCTGCTTTTATGAGTTGCCTACAGAAGTCAGATTCATGATGACAGAAAGTAGAATGATAGTTTGCAGGACCTAAGAAGAGGGGAAATGAATAATTGCCATTTAACAGGTACAGAGATTCAGTCTTGGAAAATGAAAAAAGTCCTGGAGATGGTTGGTTGTAATAATTACAAAATGATGTGAGGGCCAGGGATTTAGCTCAGCAGCACAAGTGCCTGCATGGTATGCACAAAGTTGTAAGTTCGATCCCTGGTACAAAATAATAATAATAATAATAATAATAATAATAATGTGAATATGTTTAACACTACTGAGTTCTACACTTAAAAGTCATTATCATGGTAAGTTTTATGCTAGGCATACTTTATCCTAATTTTTAAAAAGTCATGTGTAGCTTTCTGTTAATACATAAGTTTTCACTTTCATAAGATAAATACCCAGGAGTGTACATCCCATGTCTGTGATGCATGTATGTTTACGTTTCTAAGAAAATGTCAAATTTTTTTCCAGAGTAGTTACACTGTTTTATATTTCTACAAGCATTGTATAAGTGAATCTAGTTTCTCTGCATTCTTATCAGCATTTGGTGTTTTCACTGTTTTTTATTTTAGCTCTGAGACATGTATAGGGATACAAGATTGTTTTATTTTGCATTTCTCTTGTGACTAATGATGTTAAATAACTTTTCATGTCCTTATTGCCATCTGTGTGTCATCTTTGATCAATGTCCATTCAAGCCTTTTCCCATATTCTAATTGGATTATTTCTCTTTGCCATTATCATTTGAGTGTTCTTTATATATTCTATGTATTAGATCTTTGTAAGAGATGTGGTTTGTGAGTATTTCCTTTTAGTCTTCACACTGTCTTTTAATCTCCTTATCAAGGTCTTTCACACAGCTAAGTTTTTAATTTTCATGAACTTCATCTTACCAAGTTTACCTTTTATGCATAATATTTTGGAATCAAGTCTAAGAACTAATCCTAGATCCCAATGATCTTCTAATTTTTTCTAAGAGTTTTAGGTTCAAAATCCATTTTGCGTAGTTTTCTGTATGAGGTATAAAACTGAGATCAAGGCATTTCTTTGCATGTGGGTGGTCCACAGTTTTGGCATCATTTGTTGAGAGAGCTGTTCTTTCTTCTATTGAGCTGTTTTGCAATTTCACCAAAAATCAGTTTGTATGGGTTTATCACTGGTTCTCTGTTCTATTATGTTGATCTATGTGTCTATCCATCCATACATATCATAGGCTTGGGTGACTATACCTATATAATAAATTTCAAAATCAAATAGCCCAATTTCTCACACTTTGTGTAATTTTCAAAGTTATTTTTGACAACTCTAGTTCCTTTATCCTCCCACATAAATGCTAATATTATTTATAGCCACAAAAGATCTTGCTGCAATTTAATAGGAAGTGATATTAAACCTATAAATCAATTTGGGGAAAATTGACAATTTTACTGTGATGTCTTCCAACTCATGAGTACAGTGTATCTCTCTGGGTTTTTTTTCAGGTATTCTTTTATTTCATTCATCAGAGTTTTATAGTTATCGGCATACAATCAGGTAGATAGACAAGACAGACAGATTGATTTAGTTAAGTATTTCAATTTTTAAGTGATTATAAATGTAACCATGTTTTTAATGTTGGTGTTTGTGTGTTCATTGCTAGTATGTGGAGAGATGATCAATTTTTGTATGTTTATTGAATATTCTCTATTCTGCAGCCTTCCTAGGATTTTAGTTATTCTAGAGATTTTAAATAATCAGTTATTCTGGAGATTTTAAATAGCTTTCTTGGATTGTCTATGTAAACAATCATATTTTGCAATAGGGAATTTTTTTTCCTTTCTGATCCACGTTTCATATTTTCTTTTCTTGATTTATAGGGGGCATCCAGCCCTACATTTAGGAAGAGTCCTGAGACTAGAGAAGATATCTTTACACCTTGATCCTGACATAAAGAATGCCATTAGTCTCTCATCACTAGGTATAATATCAGCTGTAGGTATTTTTGTAGATGCTCATTATCAAGTTGAGTAAGTTCCCCATCTATTCCTCACTTTTTGAAAGTTCTTTTTTAACTTGCAATATGTGGATTTTATTAATTTTTTAAATATGAATGAGCTACCATATCTGGAATAAGCCCTGTTTGGTCATGATACAGAAATTTTTCCTGTGTTTCTAAATTCTATTCACTAATATTTTGTTAACACACAGAGACACACACAAAGATTACTGGTCTGTAGTTTTGTTTTTTGTATTTTCTGTCTGGTTTTAATATCAGGGTAATATTAGCTTCAAAATGAGCTGCAGATTGTGCATATTGTTTTCTGGAGGAGGATTTGTGTAACTGATATTCATTGCTTGAACACGATAAAGTTTTCTAACAAAAGCATTTAGGCATAGAAATTTCTTTTAGCAAGATTTTAAATTATAAATTCGGCTTCCTTAATAGTTACATAGCAGTTTAAAGTACTTCACTTTGTTTGAGTCACAGTAGTGTGTAGCTCTTCTTTGTGGCTGACCCATTTCATATAGGACATTACATCTGTGTGGTTATCCATGACATTTCCTTACTAGTCTTAGGTTTCTGGAGGCTGTAATGATATCCCTGCTTCATCCTTATAGTGGTAACTTATGCATTTTTTAGTTTTTGTTGTCAGTTTTTGCTAGAGATATATCAAATTTATCAGTCTTTTCAAAGAACCAGTTTTTTTGTTTCATTGATTTTCTCTATTGTTTTCCTGTTTTCAGTTTCATTAATTTCTTCCCTGGTTTTTATTGTTTTTTTATACTTGCTTTTGGCTTTTGTTCTTCTCTTTTTCTAGATTCTTAAGGTGTAGCTTAGATGGAAATTTTTCTTCCTTTCTATTATGTGCATTTAGTGATATGAATATCTCTACCTCTGTCACACACACACTTTTATTTTTATTGCATTAAATTTCTTTTTAATTTTCTCAAGATTTTCTTTTGAACAGATATGTTGCTCAGAATTTTTTTTTGTTTCCAAGGATTTCCTAAATTTCCAAAGAATTTTTCTGTGACCTTTTTTTATTGATTTCTATTTGATCTCATTGTGTTAAAGAGCACAGTTTATATGATTTTAATTACTGTAACATTTGTAGAGACTTATTTAACAACACAAGATATGGCCAGTCTTGGTTTATACTCAGAGGGCACATAGAAAGAAGGTGAATTTGTTTGGTGGAATTTTCTGTAAATATCAATTAGAACCATTTATTAATATTCTTGTTAATTTTCTACCTAGTTGTCTATTAGTTATTGAGCATATGATGTTAGAGTTTCCAACTGAAATTCTGAATTTATATAATTTTTCAGCCATTAGTTTTTGCTTCTCATATTTTATAGTGGTTGTCTGTGTGGTATATACATATTTAAGTTGTTATATCCTTGGTTTATTAATTCTTGTAATTAAATAATGCCTTCTTTATGACAATCTTTGATGAGGCCTACTTTATCTGATACTCATACAGTTATTCTTGCTTTTATTTTTTGACTCATATGTTCATGATTTCATTTTGCAATCCTTTTATCCCAAGAATCCTGTTGTTGTATTTGAAGTTTCTTTTAAATGAAACATAATTGGGTCATGTTTTTTGATGCAATCTGAAAATCTCTGTCTTTTATCTGGTATTTTTAGACTACTTATATTTAATGTACTTGTTAATATTTTAGGACTTTTTTATTTTCTGTTTTATCATGTCCTTTATTTCTGCATTTTTCCAATGTAAATATTAGTCCATATTAATTTTACAAAATATTCAGTTGCATTGTGACATTTTCACATATGCATATAACGTATTTTAATCATATCCAACCCCTCTTCTACTCTCCCTTACATCTCACTGACTCGGATCCTCTTCTGTTTGTCTGAAAGTCTCCTTTCTACTTTCATGCCATCTTGTTTTGTTTTGCTTTTGTAGATTTCATGCATCAGAGAAAACATTTGATACTTGTCTTTCTGAGTCTGGCTTACTTCACTTTTTAATTTTCTTTATCCTATAATTTTCAGATTTCTCAAACCCTATGCTTTCTTTACTGTTTTTAAGTGTATCTCTTTGATTAAAATTACTAATGGTTGTTCAGATATTCTATTTGTATGGATAACTTATCACAGTATCATCATTTTACCATTATACCAGCAAAATATAGAAATTTTATCTCTCCACACTCTTTTAACCTCCCATATTTTCAACCTACTTGTCTTAACTATTTCTTCCACAGTCATCTACAAGGACTACATCAGATAATCACAATTTTTTTTCTTCAACCCTCCAGTGTAATTTGGAAAACTCAAGAGAAAGAAAGTCTGTAATTAGTTTTAAGTTTGTTTCACATAGAACTTTGTCCCTAATGGTTCATGGCTCTTTTTATTATTTCATTTTAGAGAACTTCCTTATGCCATTCTTTTAGGTAGTCTGCCATGACACAGTCTCTTAACCTCCCTTCATTTGACAATGTCTTAATTTCCCCTTCCCATTGGGTATTTCTTCCTGTATGACATGCCTATAGAATTTTTGTACTGTACATAAAATTCTACATTGATAATTTTTTTTCTTTCAGAATTTGAAGATTTTTTACCACTCCCTTTTTGCCTCTGTTATTCTGATAGAATTCTGCTATTATAATTGTTTTAATAGGTATTTATTTGCTGATAACTTGATACTCTGCATCAAAGACCCCAAAAACTCTACCAGAAGATTCCTAGAACTAATAACCAAATTCAGTAGCATGGAAGGATACAAATTCAACACTCAAAAATCAATAGTGTTCCTATACACCAATAACAAATTCACCAAGAGGGAAATCAGAGAAAAAATATCTATTAGGAATTAATCAAGAAGTGAAAGACTTCTACAATGAAAACTATAGTGCTCTGAAAAAGGATATTGAAGAGGCTATCAGGAAATGGAAAGATATCCCCTGTTCTTGGATCAGCAGAAACAGTATAGACATACTTCCAAAACTGTTACATAGATTTAATGTGACCTCAATTAAAATACTAATAACATTCCTTACAGATCTGGAGATAACAATCTTAAAAGTTATTATGGAACCAAAAGAGACCTAGAATAACAAAGGCAATTCTGGGTAACAAGGGAAAGGAAAGGGGCATCATATCCTGAACATCAAGTAATAGTACAAAGTTACTGATAATAAAAACAGCATGGTATTAGCAAGAGAGACAGAGACAGACAGAGACATATGGAGAGACAGAGAGATAGAGACTTGGAAAGACAGAGATAGACAGAGAGACAGAGACAGATGCTGACTTGTGGATCAGTGAAAGAGAATAGAAGACACAGAAGCAACTCCAACCAAATCTAAGACTGTTATCTTTGACAAAGGGACCAAATTCCTTCACTAGACAAAAGACAGCCTTAAACAAATAGTGCTGGAAAAACTGGCTATGAACCTAGACTCATCTCTCTCACCATGCACTAAAGTAGAATCAAAATGGATAAAAACTTGAAACATTAGGACAGAAACAATCTGACGGAAGACAAAATACATGAAACTCCTGAAGACAAAGGAGTAGGCAAAGGCTTTCTAAACAAAACCCCAGTTGCACCTGAAATAATACCAAGAATCAACAAGTGGGAATCATATCAAAGCTTCTGCACACTAAAGGAAATTGTCAATACAGTGAAGAGGTGACCTACAGAATGGAAAAAATTTTTACCAGGTACCCCTTAAAAGACTAACATCTAGAATACATAAAGAACTCGAGAAATTATATATATATTTTCTCTCTGTATTCATTTGTTGATGGATGTTTGTATTGATTCTATATTGGCCATTGTTAATAATCTTGCAGCAAACATGGAATATATACAGAACTCCAACATACTGACTTCTATACCTTTGGATATACACCCAGAAGAGGGATGTTGGTTCTTATGCTAATTTTATTTTTAGTTTTCAAGGAACCTCTGTAGTTTTTCCATAAGGATTATACTAATACATTTCCACCAACAGTGTAAAACTTCTCTTACATTCTCAGCAACACTTATCTTTCATTAATTGTTAATGACCACTGTAACAATTTTGAAGCAACATTGTGATTTTAATTTGCATGTCCTTAATGATTATTGATATACAAGGGTGTTTTTTTAATAAACCTGTCAGTATTTGTGTGTTTTGAGAACTGTGTCTTCAGGTTCTTTGTGCATTTTTAAATTGATTTGTTTGTTTCTTGATATTGAGTATCATATATTTTAGATATTTAACCATTACCAAATATATGCTTTACAAAAATTTTCTCCCATTTTGTGGGTTTTCTTGTTTTCCTTTCTTATGCAGAAGCTTTTCAAAACTGATTCAATACCATTTGTCTATTGTTGCTTTTGTTGTTCTGATTTGGGGTTTGTACGCTACAAAATCATTGCCCTGGTCAATGACCTGGAACTTGCCTATGTTTATTCTACTGGTAATACTGACTGATTCCTGTTTTAGACCACATACAGTTTGAGTTGTCTTTAATCCATTTTGGGTGGAGTTTTTATATGTAAGGATTTAATTTCATTTCCTCACATATAGAAGTCCAGTTTTCCCAACATTATTTATTTATTGAAGAGACTATCCTTTCCCTATTGTGTGTTCTTGACAACTTTGTGAAAAATCAGTTGACCACAAATATGTGTGCATTCCTCGTGGCTGTTTATTGTGTTCCATTAGTTGATGGATTTGTTTTTACATCATGACAGTGCTGTTTTGAGCATAACTTTATATTTTGAAATTAGGGAGTGTGATGCTTCCAACCTTGTTCTCATTGGAGATTCCTTTGGCTATTAGAGGGTATTTTGTGGTTTCACAAAAATTTAAAGATTATTTTCTCTAAGTAGGCAAGATAGAACGTCCCTGTAATCCCAGCATTCTGGGAGGTTGAGGGATGGGTTCATTGTTAAAGTCCTGGGTCAAAACATCCACCCCACCTTAATACACAAATATTTCTGTGAAAAAATATGACATTGAAATTTTATATGGATTTTATAAAATCTACAGATTGATTTAGATAGTACAGACATTTCAGTTCTTCCAAACTATGAATGTAGTTATATTTTCATTTATTTGTGCTTTTTCAATGTCTTTCATCAGTGTTTTATGATTTCAATATGTAGATCTTTCAACTTTTTGATAAACTTACTCCTGAGTATTTTATTTTGTTGATTATAAATAGCACTATTTTCTTGATATCCCTTCATAGAATTATTATTGAGCAGAATCCTATGATTTTTGTTTGCGAATTTTTGTTTTGAAAATTCACCAAATTCATTAATGAATTCTAACAGATTTTTGGTGGAGTCTTTGGGGTTTTCTACACATAGAATTATGTTGTCAGCAATGGGGGCAGCTTTTCTTCTCCCTTTCCTGTTTTGAATGTCTTCTTTTTCTTGCCTAATTGATCTAGAGGGACCCCACTGTTACATGGAAAAGAAAGAAGAGATGAATCCCTCTGACTTGTCCCTGATCTTGAAGAAAAGCTTGAGCTCTTCACCGGTGAGATGCTGTTTGCTGTTTTAGACTCTATTGTATGGAGATGCCTTCTCTCTAAACATAATCTGACAGTTTTCTCATGAAAGATTCCTGAATTTTGTCAGAAGCCTCTTCGGCTTCTACTGAGGAAATCGCATGGCTTTATTTTTTTAGGTGGTGCATTACATATGCAGTATTGATTCCCATGAATTCAGCTATCCTTGTTATGGTTTATATAGAAAGTATCCCCTGAGGCTTTGACCTCCCCCTGCATCTGCCTCTGTTCAAGGGTGGGCCCTGGAGAGATGACGGAACCACAAAGTGCTAACTTCATCGACAGATTTTATAGCTGAATGGATTATTAGGAGGTGGGGCCTGAGGGAGGAGTTAGGTTCCTTGGAGTGGGTGCGCCTTTGAATGCTACACATCTTCTCTAGCGCTTTCCCCACTCTGCTTCATGGCGGCCACAAAATGAGCAGGTTTCCCCACCTATGCCATTCTACCATGTAGCTTCTGCCTGGGGGCCAGCTGACTATGGGTGGAAAACTCTGAAACCAAGAGCTAAGTGAAATCCTTCCTCTTTTAAGTCGTGTATGTTGAGTATTTCATCCCAGCAATAAAAAGCTAACTAATACATCAGTTGACCATGATGCTGGATTCAGTTTGCTAGTATTTTTATTGAGGATGTTTGCATCTTTATTCATCAAGGATATTAGTCTGTATTTTTCTTTTCTTGCAGTGCCCTTGTCTGGCTTTGGTAACATGGTAATGCTCAAAATGAATTTGAAAGCACTTCTGCTAGACAAATATTTCGAATGACTGTGAGAAAGAGTGGTGTTTTTTACATGTGTGATTAAATGTAGCTACGAAGCCATAAAGTTCTCAGATTTTCTTTGGTGTATTTTTTTTAATTACTGATTTAATCTTCTTACCTGGAATTAGTCTATATAGATGTGTCTTTCTTAATTGTTCACTTTTGGTAGGTTATATATATATATCCAATAATTTTTCAATTTTTTCCAAGTAATTCAACTTACTGGTTATAATGGTACATAGTAGTTTGTGATTCTTGTTCTGTGATACCAGTTGTAATGTCACCTTTTCATTGTGATTTTGACTTTTCATTGTGATTTGACTTTTTATTTTCTCTTTTTATTTTTTACAAATTTACCTAAGTGCTTATTGATTTTAAAAACTCAACTTAGCTGGACATGGTAACATACACCTATAATCCTAGAATTTGGGAAACCAAGGCAGGAGGATCACTGTGAGTTTGAAGCCCAGCCTAGACTGCACAGCAAATTCAAGGCCAGACTGAATTACAGAGTGAGACCCTTTATTTTTGTTCTGATCTCTTCCTTATGCTAACTTTGATGTTAGGGTTGTTCTTTTTCTAGCTTCATGTAGTGTTTTATCACTGAATACTTTTATTCTTTTTGATATGAACATTAATATAAATTCTTTCCTCAAATCTATTTTACTGAACTCCATAAATTGCAGTGTATTACATTTCTATTTTCATTTCTCTCAAGATATTTTTTCATCCAAAGTATAATTCAAGTCCAGTGTTTTCTTACTGATTATTTGTTTATATGATCTGTGCATTGCTGAAAGTAAGGTTCTAATGCCCCTGCTATTCCCATGTTACAGTCTGACTAGTCCTTCAAATCACTTAATAATTGCTTTCTATACTTAGGTGTTTCAGTGTTTTGTACATACATGTCTATAATTGTAATAATAATGAATTCATATCTGCATCATTACATAAGAACCTTATTTGTATCTTTTTATAATTTTTGATTTTTGACTGTTTGCCCTGATAAATACAACTTCCCTTGCTCTCTTTTAGTTTCCATTTATATGAAATGTTTTTTCATATCTTCACTTTCAGAAAAATGACACTGCCAATATATTCAAGAAAAATAGAAAATTTAACTAGTATTAAACCTCTTAGGAAAAACAAACTTTCACTGTAGGACATTCCAGCAAAGCAAATCTTGGCTATATGACTTCATAGTCAAGTTCTACCAAAAATGGAAGGAAAAAAATAATACCAGTACTATACAGTCTACTGCAGCAACCAGAGAAGCAAAGATCATTCCTCAATGCATTTTATGAAATTGACATTACTGTGATATAAAAACAAATACAATGAAATATACTTGAAAATAACATCCACCAAGTATATAAACACAAAGATTTTCAACAACATATTAGTAAATCAAATCCAATAACATATAAAAAGTAGAAGACCTCACAACTAATTATGCAATACTCTGAGAATGCAAGATTTATTCAACATTCATAAATCAATGTTATTCACTGCATTCATAGGTTAAATAAAATTATACGTTCATGTTGATAGATGCTCTAAAAGAATTTGAGAAAACAATTTTTGATTAAAAAAAAAACCTCAGCAAACTGGGTTTTGAAGAAGGGTCATTCTTTAAACTACATCTGTGGAATACCTACAGCAAGCATTATACTTAATAGTGGAAAATTAACGTTTTCCTCCTAAGATTAGGAACAAAGAAAAGACTTCACTCTCAGCACTGCTATTTGACATTGTTAGTTTGATAAGGGTCCAGGATAGAAAATGGATGTGAAAATATTGAATCATAGTTCTGTATAGTACTAGCAAACAACTAGAAGTTAAAATTTTAAACAAAGTACTGTACTGTACAGTATGTTCTTGAAAAACTACATACATTGATGAAAGAAATCAGGTAAGAGCCAGATAAATTGAGATCTAATATTGTTTAAGATGCCAGTTTTCTCCACATTAATCATCAATTCAGTGATCAATATATTTCAGCTTTCATCAATATAATACTATCTTAATTATTACAGGTTTAAAGTAGTCTCACACCAGGTATCCTGAGCCCTTTGACTTCATTTCCAAAAGTTTGTGATTGGTCTTCCCTTTCCTTTCATATCAGTAGATGTATTTGAAATGTGCATATAGGATTCTGTTGGGATTTTTATAGGGAAAAAAGGAAGAATAATCAAAACAATTTTGGAAAATAAATTCATGTCACTTGGATTTAAGACAGTAATCAAGATAGTGTCATCTTATGTAAAAGCTAGATACCTAAAGAAGGAAATGGAATAAGAAAAGAAATATACCTTCACAAATATGACCAAAATCATATTGACAAAGCCAAAAAGCATTTCAATGGAGGAAGGGTAATGTTTTCAAATGTTTCTAGAGACGGTGGAAAACCATACACGAAAATATTAATTTTCAGATAAACCTCACAACATGTAAACAGTTACTCAAAGTGGATATAGGAAAACTAGCAAGGAGAGCAGCCACTCCTACCATCTTCTAGCAGTGGAGGAATACAGTGAGGAGCCAGGTGAACACCAGGGAGGAGAGAAGCCCTTTCCAAAGCCTCTCCACCATGGCAACCAAGCTGAGCCACACTAGAAGGTGCAAAGAATGGCCTCTCTCTTTGCTACTGCCACAACTAAGGTGGACTGCTCAGGAAAGCCCAGACACCAAAAGGAACACCAGCTATACAGAAGAGTCCCAACCAGAGTGCACAGGATAGACAAGAGAGACTAGTGGCATGAAAAGTTCAAAGTGACAATAACAATATGAGACAAAAATTGACTGAGGTATTCACAGGACCAGCAACCAACTCAGGAAGAATGCTACAACTTAGTAACTGGCTTTTTTCTCTCAATTTACTTTCTACTTTTTTACTTATTAATGTGGCTTTTTCTCCTTTTCTTTTTCTTCTGTTTTTTTCTCTCTGCTAAATGGCTGGGAAGAACTCCAGCCACAGAAATCTAATCCCATCCCCCAACCCAAGAGTCCAGGCTCAGATAATCCTTTGAATACTTCATTCTTTCTTTTATACCCACTTCTCTAGTTTCCCAAACTGTGTACAATCACCCTTTGTCCTCCAGCCTTACTTCTACTTCCTCTCCAATTATCTTTGTTTTATACACTATCCTCCCTAAATTTCCCTACCGCAGGGTAAAACCATTCTACTAAGGGGAACACTTTGCATATAAGCTCCTAATTTATGATCAGTCCTATTATTATATAACTACAGACTCTGTTCCTATGAACTAAAGTACAAAAATAATTGTTAACAGTTTATCACTTTCTGAATTGTGCTTGATGCTATTGTTATTGCTAATTTTATGACTTTAGCTAGGATATCATATCTGTTCTCCCTTCTGCCACAATACTGGAAATTTCTGGGGTGATAATCTCACCACAGCCCTACAACAAAGGACTGGAGACTGACCCAGATACCAACATCACACCCTTAATTGGAAAGATAGGATCTTGTGACAGATACAAACCAAGAATCTGCTACATACAGAAGACATCCCTGAAGAACAGCCTTTTTCTAGAGAGAAATGGTACAAACCGAAGTAAAGAAATAAATCCAAGCCATAGAGGAAATCAGATCAGAAATAATCTCTCAGCTAAAAAAAGAAATATCAACATTTATACAGGAATTTCTCAGCAAATCTACAGTAGAGATAGATTAAAAAAATAGATGATGATAGGAAAAGTATGGAAATCATGAATGACCAATATAGGAAAGAAACAGAATACCTGAAATGGATTCAAACAGATATCTAGGAAATCAAAAATTTCATTTAAAGCTGGAAAACCTCTCCAATGAAACTGAAGGCAGACTTTCAGACCTTGAACACAGGATCATGGCTAGTGATCATGAAAGGAATGATATGTAGAAAATAATAAAAGAGCAGGAAACAACAATTCAACAACAGCAAGATGATACAAAGAAAAATAATATAATGACTGGTGTCAATGAGAAAGCAGCAGTCAATGCAAATGACATTTTAAAAAAATATTTGTAGAAATAATAGCAGAAAATTTCCCAAGCATGGAAAAAGAATATGACATATAAATAAGTGAGGCATTTAGCATTCCAATTATCCACAACCAAAATTAATTTACACATAAACATATAATAATCAAGATTCCAGAAATTCAGCCTAGGAAGAGAATATTAAAAGCTGTTCAAGAAAAGAAACACATCAGCTATGAGAGAAAATTCTTCAGAATCATGACAAATTTCTCAACACAAACCCTCAAGTCAAGTAGAGCTTGGAGTGAATTATTTCAAGCCCTGGGGGGAGAAAAAACTTCCAACCCAGATTTACGTACCCTGCAAAATTACCTTTCATAATTAATGGAGAAATAGCATACTTCCATGACAAACAATAACTGAGGAAACTCATTACCACAAAACCAACACTACAAAGGGTACTGAAAGATATTCTAGAGAGAGATAAAAATGACCACAATTCTAACAACAATAACAGAATGAAACTACCAAGCAGGGAAAACAATTAACACAGAGGAAAAGTAGAGAACCAATAACAGAAACATAGAATGACAAAAACAAGCCAATACATATCAGTTATAACTATCAATGTAAATGGCCTCAATTCACCAATCAAAACAAATAGACTGGCAGAATGCATCAAGAAACAAGATCCAACAATATGCTGCACACAAGAAAAATATTTAACTCAAAAAGAAATCTTTAGACTAAAATTCATAGGATGGGAAACTATACTCCATGCAACAGGAATCCAGAAACAGCAAGGGTAACCAAGAATGATAAAAGAGAAGTTCACTACATACTTTTTAGGGGAAAACTTCAAGACGTAGAATCAACAACTGATCTCATCTTATGCAAAAGTTTTGCACATCAAAAGAAATCACCAACAGAGTAAAAGGAAAACCCATGAATTGCAAAAAAATTTTAGCCAACAGACAAATGACTTATATCTAGAATATATAAAGAATTTTTAAAAATCAGGCCCTCCAAATTCAAAGACCTAATCTAAAAGTGGGTGTCTGTGATGAATACACACTTCTCAGATGAAGAAATATAAATGACAAACAAATATATGAAAAAATGTTCAACATCACTGGTCATCTGAGAAATACAAATTAAAAATATACTGATATTCCATCTCACCCCAGAAAGAATGGCCAATATCAAGAAATCAACCAATAAAAAATGCTGATGGGATTGTGGGGAAAAGGAACTCTTCTCTATTATTGGTCAGAATGTAGACTGGTATGACCATTGTGGAAATCAGTGT
>PVJX010013528.1:0-47191 GCA_004027295.1 Dolichotis patagonum | reverse complement strand
GACTCAGGGAGTGGCAAGAGGTGCTGGGCACCAGCCTGCTCCAGGCTGGGTCCTGGGCTGCTCATTTGTACTCTCTGCTGCTTCTGAGTTGCATATTTCTATAGCTGTGCATGCCACGTGGTGATAACACACTGTGCTCTTCTGGTCAGGAAATGCCCCAACATGACAATCCTGACTATCACACAGGAGACCAGGCTAGGCTGTGACCCCTGGGCTGCCCTGGCCCTGACACCAGGCTGGGGGTCTCCCCTTTCCTTTCCTCTCACCAGCCTCTCGCCACCTCCTTGCTGTGGGCTCATGATCGACTCACACCTCAGTGGAGCAGGCCCTTATTTCTGTCCCTCCGCTCTGTCCTCAGGATCGGGGGCTGCGGTGTCCCCCCTGCAGTGTGTGGCAGTAGCTGCCCCTGAGCTGGCCACTCTGTGCTGTCCTCATCCCTCTTCAGTGCAGAGGCTGCTTGGTTTATCTTCTGTGTATGTTGCCTTGTTTCTAAAATGCCGTAAAATGTGAGGATCTACAATGTGCATCTCATGCTATCTCTGCAATCAGTGTGAGTACTGAACTATTGGAAGAATAGTGTCGGTTAAATTTGAAAAATCATCAAAAAGAGATTCTCCAAAAGATGCTGATACTTATTTGGGAACAGCAGAGCATCTCGGTGGGAATCCGCAAGCCATGGCAATCTGTGGGGGACTTCAAGGCAGGTGACACAAAGGAAAGCTTGTGAAGGAAAAGAAGGATGTTGTCAGACACTTGAAACAGTAATCCTTGGTCACAACAACTGGACAAGGATGGCCTGGGTCTGAGACTGAAGAGGTCCTTGCTAGGATAATGGCCTTGTAGAAGAACATTTTCTGTAATGGTGCAGTTACGTCTGTAAAAGCTTTGGGGATCTGGGATGTCCTTGTGAAAGCTGATCTCAGGCCTTCCGGCAAGCCTCCTACCTTTGTGCATTTTTTGGTGAAGGTTGACATAAGTGACTCCTATGAGGGAACACATGGATGACTCTCCTAAACCTGGCCTTGTTTCGATGCATTGGTATAACTGGCTAGGAACTTTCCATAACCCTTCAATTGGCTTTAAGCAATGCAGATTAGTCGAGCTGAGATGTGTAGTCTTTGAAGCAAAGCAACAGGTCAGTTTTTCCCCACTCCATAGCTCCCAAAAAGCATGTGTGAGGGAGAACCATGCTCCATGCTGGGATCGAGCCTCAAGATAAGAGGCTATGACTCCCAGGGCATAAAATATTACATATCAGAGCTGAAGTGCTGACCCCAAAACATTAGATACTACCTGGAATTTGTGTTATGCAGATTACCCTTCCTGCATATCCCTCTCTCTTCCTATTGCAGAGGTGATTTCAGGTCTCCTACCTCGCCCAGCTCATAGCATTCATGTACTTCTACCACTCTCACAGTCACTCATCCTTGGGCCACTCCCTTCTTCACGAATGAATAAAATCCCAGCTTAGCCCTGGGTTGAGGCCTTTGCTCCAGTTAACCATCACCCTAGCTGGACTTAGGACCCCCTCGGTTCCCCGACAAGTGTAGATATGCCTTAGTGTCTTTGTTCTTGCTGTGGATCGCACAGGACATTGTAGATTGGAATTAAGTCGCTCTAACTTTTCCATGGGATTACAAATATAAACTTCCTGGACCTAGATGAGGTCCAGGAAGGGTTCGCTATAGATTCCATACTGGTTCTGACAAATTTCATATTTCTTTCACAATTTCAATTCATTGCACAGTGGTTTTCTACAGTCACTTTGTGTTTGTTCTTTCATTGTTTTGCCAAAACTTTTCAGCCTTCTCTGGTTCTAGCAGGGCATTTTATTTAATTCCAATTGAGCCATCTTCAAGCCACAAAAAAATATGGAGAAAAGTTAAAGGGACACAAGAGAAAGAAGTCAGTCCAAAAAGACTGCATAACACTGGATCACACGTACACAACATCCTAGGAAAGATGGAACTATGGAGGCAGAGACAGATTCACGGTTTCCCAAGATGAGGAGGTGGAAGATGCCAGATGGAGCATGGATATCATCTGGGACAAAGGCGGTCCTGGGGTGTCACACTGTGGTCACCATGCGCCATCCACACTGCTGGGTACAGCCCAAGAGCTGGCTGGATGAACCTTGGTGGCTAAGGAGGTGTCACTGTGGTGAGCTCCTGCTCTGGAGGAGGGGACATTAAGACAGTGGATGGCAAGGTGGTGAGGATAGAAGGGGGAGTTCTAGGTCCTGTCTCCCCAGTTTGGGTGTGAATCTAAAATGTCTCTTTAAAAAACTCTATCATTCTTAAATGTATATAAAGAAAAACTATCCTCTTCCTTCGTCCTTCCCTTACTTCCCTCTTTTCTTTTTTTTCCTCCCTCCATACTCCTTTCTTTCTTCCTTTGCTTTCCTTCTCCTAATAAACACTAGTATGGAAGAAGTCACCTTACCTTCCATGAACTTGCAGAATCAATCATTTTCCCATTCTCTCTCTAAACCCACTGCCTGAAGTTCATGGCAATGCAGAAAGACCAAAACCACCAAACTATCTTTACTTTTACACACCTTCCAAAACTGTTCATGTTGTTTGTATCTGTTATTATTATCCAAAACTCAAAAGTTATTAAGTTGATGTGCCAGTATGAAGAGTGAGCTGCTGCGTAGAATAAAATTAAGCTGGGTACTTCGGAAGAACTCCATAGAGTCACATCATTAAGAAATTGTTCCAGTTGAGCCTGAGGGAAACAGCTGTAAAACACTGGGAAATTTTCATTTACAAAAATCCAGCAAAATTCTGCATTCAGATTATTTAATTTTTTGCAAGAGTTTATTTAGCCAGGTCTGGACTCTCAGCATTTAGAGAAGCTGAGGCAGGAGGATTGTAAGGTTAAGTCCCACATGGACAACAAAGTGACTTAGAGAGTCACTGCCTTAAAAAAAAAAAACGTAAAAATAAATAGAGCTGAAAATGCAACTCAGTGATAAAATAAAAAATGTAAAAAGAAAAGTTCTGCTTTATATAATTGTAAACTATTATAGAATATGGTTTAGGTAAGAAAAATAATCAGGCACAACAACAGAGTTCTGGTGGCAGATTTGAAGTTAGAAAAAATAGTCCAGGTTGATGTTTTGACCTTTCAGGGTTCCTGTGTTACCAGTGAGCTCCACCCAGCCCATCCTTGTCCCAGTGCCAGGAAACCACCACGTACACAGTTCAGATACCAACATCTAATTAGGGAAAATGTGACTTTGCCATATCCAGTGACCGCATGTTTAGAGATCCATCAGGCTGTGGAATGCCACTCCTGCGAGGATCTGGAGGTGGTCACGGAGTCCACAAATGACAGACACTGTCGGTGCTGGGCAGAGTCAGGGGCGATGACAGGAAGGGCATTGGGTCTCACATTACCACTCCCAGCCCATGACGTAAACCTGAGACAACGTGGCCTGGTGTGCACATACGGAGGAGCAGAGGAGGAGAGGAAAGGCTTATTTATTCCTGGGCTTTATGACACTGGGTCGTTTTTAACTCAATCCATCTCCAGTTGTCAGAGCCATGGAAAAACGATCCAGCACAGCGCTTTCCCAGTACCACCGACACTTCAACCCCAGGGCATAGCATGTTTTTAATGGACTGGTAGAAAGTATCACTCGTGTCCCATTTTTGGGCTGGTGTATATTTGTCACACAACTTGGCCCTGTCACTGGAGTTGAAAGCCACTACTGTCAGAGGAAACGTCTGCCCGATGTGGCCAAGGAGGTGGTTTATTGGTTTTGGCAGCAGACAGCAGGTGACTATTTCATGGAGGAAAGGGGCGGTTGTTTATCCACTCTTCCCTGCACGGCTACAGCTATTTAGATTGGGGGTTGAGCAGTATTTCACTCCTCATAAGCCTGCCGATGCCTGTGGACCGGTGGAGGTGGTGATGATTTTCTCTGCATGGTTGGACTAAGTTCTCACTCACTCGCTTTGCCAGTGCTCTCTCCAGCCCCCCTCCCCCAGAAGTGACATCTCGGGTGTGGGGCTTCTGCACTGATGAGCGCCTCTCGTCCTCTGCCAGTACGGCAGGAGCCTGCAGAAAATTCCCGTTGCTCTGATTTAACAGCTTGGAAAGCAGCGTCTACCGACTCTGGCTGCAGAGTGTGTTTTTCATAGAACCTGCCTGCTCGTGAGCCTGTGACAGAGTGTGGAATGTCCACATTCTCAGGGACATCCTGGAACTCAGGGTGTGGAGACTGCGCCTTCTCTGATGAGAAAATCAGTGAACTACAAGCCACTCTGTTTATACTGATAGTATGCAAAACACACACACACACACACACGCACACACACACATCAGTGTGGAGGAGGTGGGAGTCACACAGGCTGGACAGGGCCAGGGCTGAGCAGTGTGTGAGATGGTTTTGTTCTCACACTGGAACATGGGTCCCTCTGGAATCTACAGCCACAGTTCAGGAGAGTGTGGAGCCGCAGGACTCAGCCATTCTAAGCCTCCTGAAATGCATGATGGAAGAGACCACGTTAATCTGACCCATTCCCGCTCTGCACTTTCTCCCAGGAAGGGCTGATGGCCATGACCATGGGGAGGAAGGAGGGCAGGGGCAATGCTGATTGCAAACCCTCAGGGTGGGACAGCTTCCAAGGGGACAGAGCCAGCTGTCCTGCAGAGGGGTGAAGAGCTAAGGCAGCCTAGGACACTTTGTGAGCCCGAGATTTTTGATCTTTTACTAAAGTAGGATTAAAGGTTGTTCTTCGGATGGTGTCCTAGGGAAGAGATAAAAGCATGAAATAACTCAGTGTCCCTGCTGTACCCTGTGTAGACCATTGCCCAGCAGTTACCAAGGGGGCAGAAGCTGGGGTCCTCGTGCTTATGCAGACCCTGTACTGGGTGCCCTCAAAGGGAGACTGGAGGTTCCAACAAGCATCTGGCCCAAAAGCGTGGACTCCGGCCCTGCTCCCTGGGAGTGACGGCCTCAATGGCTCCTGGAGGCCAGGCCAATCAGGAGACACCCTTGTCCACTGCCCTGACCCAGGGACTGCTCCCTAATCTTGCTTTCTTCAAATGGAAGACACAGCTGATGACACATTCTTTGTCTTCGCTCCCTTGCTTCTGCTGTGTGAGGAATAAATGTCCCTTACGTGAGAGGGAAGCGTTGTCCCCTGAGGATTAGAACTGCCAAGCAGGAGCCTTGTTCTGCTTGTGCTTGATAACGTGTGCATGTGCGAGCATGTGCATGCACATGTGGTGTGTGCGCATTTGTGTGCTTGAGCGCATGTGTGTGCATGTGCGCATGTACGTGATGTGTGTGTGCACTTGTGTGCATGCGTGTGTGTGCATGTGCGTGTCCACGTGTGTCACGTGAAAGACAGTTTCACACCTCGCCCCTCTTGTGCCCAGCCTCGGTCCTAAAGTGTCCTCTTTCATCTCTGAGTCAGCGCATTTCTTCATAAATCCAGAAATGCCCAGGTCCCCGCTCCCGCCTTCAGCTTGAGAGGATGTGAGGCCTGGACTCCCTGAGCACCCTTGGGGTCTCCTCACACAAGTGTCCCCAAGCATCACTGCTCACTCGTCCAGTGCTGATGTGGCGCGCTGTTGCCAGGCGCTGCCCACCTGCCATGCAGGCAGGAACACCCTGTGTCTTCTCAGGCACCGAGGGTTTTGCTGGAAATCAGGAAGCTGGAGACTAAGCCAGGTCTGAACCCAGGCTGAGCCGTACCAGGCAATGCCGGCCACTGGCTTTGGCTCTGTGTGATGTAAGTGACACACATGCACATGGTCCCTCAGTAGCCACTAGGCTCTCACGAAAGATGCAAATTCTCATTTTTGCCTTTTACCTTCTGTCGGTTTCCTTTTTGCTTTTTCCCCTCTATTTTTAATTGACACCTAATAACTGTACAGATTTGTGGGGAACAAAACAATGTTTCCATATTACTTAAGGATCTAATCACGGTAAGTAGCACACACAGGCCTCAAATGTTTATCTTGTCTTTGCAGCAAAACATTCATAATTTTTTCTTCTAGTTATTTTGAGAAATGGGCTCCATCATTGTTAACCTGTGTGACAGGATCCCAGGTCACCCCTCCACCTAACCGTGACTTCTCACTGTCCCCCAGCTTCTCCCCACCCCTTCTCCTCCTCCTCCTCTGGCAACCACCGTTCTTCTCTGTGCTTCTGTGAGGTCCACTTCGCTGGTTCCTACACCTGAGTGAGAACAGAACGCTGCCTTTAACCTTCTGTGTCTGTTTTATCTCAGTTAACCCTGCAATGCGTAGTGCTCCGGTTTTTGAACACCCGTAACAGTAAAACATATTGCAATGCTTTCTCTTCATATCCTTCTTTGAAGTTTTCTAGATAACAGATATGAATCTCACGCAAAAATTCAAAAGCTTGCCGTCTTTGGCATAAACTGGGTTGATGTAATGTCTTCCAAGTTTCCCCACACTGTTTCAGTGGTAGCATTTTTTTCTCCCATGGCTGTCCTAGTCACTTTCCTCATTGCTGAGATGCGATACCCAAGCCTAGCAACTTAAACAAGAGAGGTTTATTTTGGCTCAAGTTTCAGTCCACAGTCAGCTGGCTCTCAGGCAGGACTGAGTATCAGAGGGCATGGACAGGGAAAGATGGCCATGGCACTGTGGACAGGAAGAGGAAAAAGGAGGACAGGATGAGGAGAAAAGAGAGAAAAGAGGAGCTGGAGAGAAAGACAAACCCTTCTGAGCCATGCCCCTTGTGACTTGCTTCCTCTAAAAGGGTCCCAGTTGCATTGCCCTAGAATTCAGTCACTATCCCTTGTGGCATGAGGCTTTGGGGGGTCATCAAGATACAAACCATGACAATGCCATCTAGATATAAACCTTGAAATTGTGTGTCCACTGTATTTCCTTTGTTCATCTGTCCACTGACGATCATTAGGTTGATTCTGCACATTTGCTCTTGTGACCAGTGTTGCCAAAAGCAGGGGGGCATGGCTAGCTCTGGACCATGCTGGCCACATTTCTTTGGTTGCATAACCAGTAGTGGGGTGCTGGGTCAAAGGGTCACAGTTTAACAGTCTCGCTTGTTTTGTAATCATAGTAATGTTTCCCATATTTTCCCTATGGTTGAATTCAATGGTTTAAAATTTAAGCAATGGTATTAACATGATTATGGCCAAAGACATTGTTTATTTCCTGGTAGAGTGGTGTTCTAGAATCACAACCTCGTGCAGTACTGTGCTGGAATCTCAAGATGGCAAGAGTTCACCACACGGAGATGAAATATGTTGTTTTCTTAGCCTACATCCGTTGCTTACAGCACACACACTGGGTCTGTTTGTGTTTGGACTCCCTTTTCATAGCTTGCTTGCTTTTCTTGGAGTCTCTAATTGTCTTTCTTGTTTCTGCTGTTGAAAGAGTAATGTGCCTTCTATATATCATGCAAACCCTCAACGCTAATGTCTCTGGTGTGAAATACTGTTTCCCCCAGACACATCCTTCCTGCAGTTTCCTGATTTGCTGCCACAATCTCAAAGGTTGTCCTCTTGGTAAACTGCAGAGCTGTCAGCCCAAGACTTATTTACAGCCTGTCTAGATTCACACTCTGGTATTCAGGTCCATCCTAGTGTTCCAGGGTTGTTGCTGGTTACCTGTCCTCCTGAACCTCCTCCTCAAGACCTGTCAGCCCCGAGTGTGTCTCCAGTGCTCCAGGGGTGACCACCATCAGCTGTCTCCTCCCATATCATCTGTCTTTTTGTCCTGCATCTGAAAGCTTTATTTGATCCCTCTTCTTTCATTTCCTCTTGTGTTTTTAAAGAAACTTCTAAAGATAATTGTGGATTCCTGGGTACTTGTAAGGAGTGGTACAGAGAAGTGCTGGGGACCACCAGCCCAGTCCTTCTTAATGGTGACTCTTACATAACTGCAGTCCAGTATTACCATCAGGAAATTCATGCAGAGACAACCTGTCAGCCTCAGGTACAAATTGCACTGCGTGTTATGTACCAGTGTGTATATTAGTTCGTGCAGTCTTATCCCTTGCAGATTTATGTGGCCAATACTATAGACCAAAGAACAGGAAGGACTCTTGGGTCTGTCTTGCATGGTCAGAAAGGCCGGCTCTCTCCCCAGTGCCTGATAACTACTAAGACGATCTCCATGGGTAAAGTTCTATCATTTCAAAAATGCTGCTGAGTTCCTACAGCAATGGCCTTTGGCATTCTGATTCCACCCAGGCTGTGTCCCCCACTGCCCACCTCCTGCTGCTGGTGATCAAAGCCTTATGGTAGGGACATATTGCAGTTTAACTTTGCAGCCATTGCAGGGAAGTTGCATTGCTTTAAGTCTGGAGCTAAAGGTTCTAAAATATTCATGGATATGTGTGCGTGTGTGTTTAAGTCCTTGTGATGTGTGCTTGAAGGAAACTTACTAGGCCACATGGCTAGCACACTTGTGCTGTGACAATGTCCCCACTTTTCCCAGAGCAGAGTGTCCCATATTGTACCCTGCACCATCACTGGCGCTTGGAGCAGCCACCTCTCTGTGCCACCCATTCCTCCAGACATGGGGCGTTCCGTATGCACTTACCTAGTAGCTGCTGGCATGGGACACATGTTCGTGGGTTTGTTTAGCATCCGTTTGCCTTTTGCTGTGACATGTTTAACTCCTTTGCCCACTTTCCAATGTGATTCTTTCCTGCTTTGGCTGGTGCAGCTTGAAGTTCCTTAGATACCAGTCTCTGTAGACAGCGCTCTGCCCATCTTCCCTCCCAGCCTCTCCACAGAGTTTCTCCCAGATGACTGAGTTTTGAAGAGGTCAGGTTTATTGATTTTTCCATTCACAGACCAAGCCCAAGAATTCTTCAGTTAATCCCGTGTCCATTCACCTGGTGCAGGACATGTGAGTTGGTTCAGCGTGGGGTTGGTACTCATAAAGCTATACTGAGCATTTACTATGTAAGTCTGTGACACATTCAGAGTCTGTGTGAGTCATGAGGCTGAGGTCAAGTTCCTTCTCCCACATGGTTCTCCAGCTACCCTGCACCATTCATCTACTCCCATCCTCCCCTGAATGCCTCTGTCACCTTGGGCACACTTGAGTGGTATCTGTCTGAGCTCTCCACTCTGTGCCACTGATGTAATTCACTCAACATCTCCATCGTGTTTCCAGTGTCACCAACACAGGTGCTGGGAGTCAGACCGTCTCAGCGGTACACCCTTGGCCACACAGCTGGATAGGAAGGACTATGCTCTCCTCATCTTACCCTCTTCTGTGTGCACCCTGCAGCTTACAAATGCTGACCTCCTCCAACATGTCACAGGATCCTTCTTTTCATAAGGAAGGAACACACCACGATGTCAAAAGACAAACACAGGAGGCACAGAGAGGCAGCGTGACATCCTGTCAACCCCAAGCCCGGCTGTGCCTGCCTGCAGTCCATATCTGCTAGAGTCTGAATAGTAGTCACAGTCACCACACAATCCCTGCCTGATTGCTGGTGGCCTGTTGATCCAAACCACATTCTCATATTTTGACCAATTTGGAGCCCTCTGCATCCTCGATTTAATGAGCCAGATGTCCAGAATGTGTTGCTGTGGACCAGCAGCTGTTGGAGTCAGGGCTGGGGCAAGGCACAGAGCGCCCCACTCAGGTTCTCACAGAGCCTCTCTAGGAACCCAGGGACAGTTCCAGTGGTGCAGGTGCTTTGGGGATGGCCAGGGTGCACCTTAGCTCTTTCCTCTCCAATCCACACTGATGGTGCAGACAGCTGGGCAGGAGGCAGCCCTGGCTGGGGTGTATTTTCTAGCATCCTTCAGTAAGCCCGAAACAAGCACAGGCATTTTCCCCTATAGGGAAGAGCTGGGGATGTCTTTGCTTTTGAATCCCTCAATTCCAGTGGCTGTTGACTTCAATCAAACCTTTCCTTTCATGAATATTATTTTCCATTTTGAATGTCCTCTGAACTTTTACTCTCTAGAAGATGTGAAAGTTAACCAGTTTCTAAAATTGCCTTGAAATTGCTTTACAAATAATGCACAATCTAAAACCAAGAAACCTAACTGTTAAAAAAAAGCAGCCCTGTTTCACTTGAATTATAAATGGAAAATCAATTAGTGACTCGTGAGTCACTTTAAGCTGGATGTTAGCCAGTGTTCACTCTCTGACTTACATTTTTTACTTCCATGACCAGGACGCACAAAGCCAGTATGAGTATTATATTTTTGCATTCTCACCATGGAGCGTTTGTAAATTTGTCCACAAGGACATTTTGCACATTTATTTTTGATAAATATTTTTTGATATTTTTAATATACAAAGTGTTTGATTCTGGCTCAGTTAAGAAAGATGCAAGTGTTACAGTTCAGAAACTCCTGCAAAATTTCTTCTACAATGGCCCAAGATTCCCGGAGTCATACCTTGAGGTTGATGACTTTGCCTGGGTGGATGGGGATGCATTCTACTGCCCCTGAAGTTTGGCTCGGCCCCCTCCACACCCCACACCTCCATTCCTCATGCCACTTTGGAATGACCTGTGTGTCTGCTTTTACGACCAGAGATATATTCCAGATTTTCATTTTTGAAGTAAATGTCCTTGTAGATTTGCAGAGAGCATTGCCAAGAAACAGAGTTCTGATGGAATGTCATCCTCAGAGGCCAGGCAAACTTTGGGAAGTGTCCGCTAAAAGGATGTGCAGGGAGGAATCCAGACATCTTCAGATCTCTGGAGCCCATCCAAGTTGCACACGGACCCATTTGGCACCAGCCCCACTCGGGCTTCCCACAGGCTCAGAGGGCCTCAGGAACTCAGGGCTCTACCTACACATAGAACTGAGCCCCAGAATCACAGAGGAGACCCAGAGATGCAGAAGACGTGGGTCTGCTGGAAATATTGGTAGGGCTTCTGGAGGCTGCCTGCAGGAGGACACGAACCTTTGGCCGCAGGAGGCAAGTGCCAGTTGGTGAGATGGGGGCCCAACTGCCAGAGCACCAATAAACCAGATGTGATCATCAGCACAACCAGGATGAGGATGTCCACACAACACAAAAGGAATTCAGAAATGTGGGCTTTTCTCTCAATAGCCCGGGAAGTGATGGCTTCCAGCATCACAAACCCCGAACCCTGCATTCCTGCTTTTCTCACACTGTTGGTACCATACGACCTTTATCAAGTTGCTTACATCCTCCGTGCCTCAGTTTCCCCATCTACCCAATGAGGATAGTGTGTGAGAAGATCCCAGAGTCGCACCTAGATTTTCCATTTGTATGAATTTAAGAGCAGTGGTGGGGAGGAATGCTTTCGACAGCTGTTCCCACGACAAATCACCAGTGGGCAATGGGCCACCAGAAATAGAATCAAATAAGTGATGTGGCTGTGTACCCAAAGCTTAGAGGAGTGCCCTTGCCCAGGAAGGCAAACTGTGGCTTTCTGGGGGGACTCTGACGTCACACACATGATGAGCCATGGTCGCAACACTGAGCTACATCATTGACAGCCCTAGACTGCAGCTTCTAACTAAGCCTTCTCTGCTGGTGGGATGTGAGTCTTCTTTCTCAGACTATCAGTCATTCTGAAATGTAGGTGAAAAGGTAAGGAAAACAATCGAATTCGCCATTCGAAAACATGATATTGTTAGAAAATCAATAGCAAGTGGAATATTCAGAAGGGAAGCAAAAGTGTGAACAGAGAAATAGCCAAAAAATTCAAACCACCCATTAGTACAGACATTTCATCTTAGCAGCTACCACGGTAATGCCAATTGACAGAGTACAAATTGTTGCGTTTTCAGTGACACGAATCAGCCAGATACAGACTGTAAATTGTTTCTGTTTTCAATTTTTACAGGGCAATTAGACCATCTAGAGGAAGAGTTTCACATGTGTTAAAGTCTTTTAACTCAGAAATTCTATTATTCAAAATACGCTGTAAGGAAATCAGATGTATGCAAAAAAATTATCTAAGAACATTCCAAATAGTTAAAAAAAAGACAAAACAATTTAAATAATCACATTTATTTTGATATGCCCAAATGTAACTGAAAAAAATTAATAATATGGGGATGCCACAAGTAAAACGAATATGGTAAATCAAAGGTTCTATGCAGCATAATCTCAAGTTTGCAATTACAAAATTTAAGAGTAATATGTGGTTTTATTTTCTTTTATTCTACTCTCTCTTCCAAATTTCCAACAGTAAGTACACATTACTTCTATCACTATAAGAATAAATATGATTTTCAAACGAATCAACATGGGAAATCCCTTAACTTAGGGGGTCTTCACTTTCCCTCAATCTGCTGCGAGCAGCTCCCTTCCTGGGCACAAGCACAGCACAAATGCACGCATGTGTTCTCCAAACTGCACGCTCTAAAGCAGTCGTAGCAGCTGACTTACAACACCCCACAGCTGGAAGCTGTCCAAGTGCCCATTAGTAGGAGAATAAATTATTAGGCTGTGGCACGTTCCCTCCCAGAAGGCCATGCCCCTATGAGACTGGATATTTCACACCAGGGGAACAGCTTCGGAAAGGCAACCTGCGCTGGGACCCCATCCACATAAATCACAAGAGGGCCACTTGAGTCCCCTAGGAGGTAGATATGCTGGGTGCTGACCTGGATCGTCACTTCCGGGTCCTGCATGCATGTATCCTTTCTGGATGCATGTTCACCTAGGGGAGATGTTTAAAAAGAAGTTAATAGAACATTCTATCTGCTTGCAAGGCACTAGGAAAAGCAGGAGGAGGGGAGGTGGTAAGGACAGGCCAAGGTTACCTGAGCATGGAGAGGAGGAGAGCGCGAGCCTGCGCCCCCAGGGTGGGGGAAGCAGGGAGAAAGCTCGTTCCAGCTTGGAGCCACAATGTCACACGGTCCTGTATTCAGATGGGGTTTCTGAAGGTGGTTGGCTCATGGGGATGCTGCACTCAGCCATGGGTCAGTGGTTGAGTCCACTGACGAGTTCATGGCTGAATGTGCCATCAGGTGGTGAGTCTGGCTGGAGGAGGTTGTTACGCCAGTGTGACCTGGAAGGGTGGATGCTTCTCCTGGCCACTTCTCTGCAGCTCTCTGTTACTATCTGACTGCTCTGCACACCATGAAGTCAGCAGCTTTCCTCTGCCAGGTCCCTGGGTCACTATGTTCATGCCATGAAGCCAACTCACCATGCACGGAACCCTCTGAAACTGCAGGACAAAACAAATCTCTCCTTCTTTAATTTCTGGGGTCAGGTATTTTGCCCCAGTGATAGAGATACCAGTGCAAGGCCTGTCCAACACCACCCTGGCTGCCATGGTTCCTGACTTCCCCCCTCAGCTGCCCTGGTGTCAACCTGTCTGGGGTCAGGCTCTTTATCTGACACCGTCCAGGTCTGCACCTGGCTCACCCACTCAGGTGTCAGCTCAGGGGTCATGTGCTCTAAGGGCCTCATGGGCTGCTTATTTAAATAAGTGACCTCTGCAGCCTCATGCCCTCACTATGGGTAAAGTATATGCACATGCGTGCACACACATGTACTTATAGATGTGTGTGTACACATGCACACATACACGGCAGGCACACACACACATGCTTCCATCAGCAACAATGGTCCCATTGGTCACACTATCTGGTGACATCCCAGCCTTCTCAGTGCTACCCAGTGATGTGACTGCATGGCACTGTGTTCCCCAGCACTATCCCTTGCCTTGCATAGCACGTGACTGTGCACAAGGAGAGATGCAGACACAGGGAGAGGTGGTGTGGTGGGACAGGAATGGATGGTAGTAGAGTTAGAGAAGTGGTCAGGCAAGAGAGGCCAGTAAATGTCATGGGACAGCACTATGTCCTCCTGTTGTCCTTTCCCTGATGCCTTCAAGAGTTTCTAAGCCATCAAAGTATGCAGTAAGGCGATGTTGAAAGAACATGGTTCCTCATGGGCTCCTGCCCGCAGGCCACACTGGAGACAGTGAACCAGTCTGGCAAATGGAAATGCGCTCTCTGGGCAATATTCTCCCTGTCCCTGTCCCTGTCCCTGTCTCTCTGTCTCTCTCTGTGCCTCTTTTTCCCTGTCTCTCTGTCTGGGTTTGTGTCTCTCTGTCTCTCTGTCTCTCTGTCTCTGTCTCTCTCTCTCTCTTTCTCTGTCCCTTCCCCCTGCCCCTCCTACTGCTTCCCAGGCTAATTGGAAACAGGCAGGGGCTCAGGCCAGAGCTGGGGCACAGTGGCAGGGGGCAGCCCTGCGTGCCTTTGCATTTGGGTTAGAATGGGAGCTGCAGTATGTCCATGCCTTCCTAGAGCCTCATGTGAGGACTGGGAGGGAGCAAAGGTCACTAGGGTGGACTGGCGCAGATGTTGGGACTGGCTCATGGGCTTCCCCCAACCCAGAAGCAGAGATTCCCAGGCTGCTCAGTTTGCCTGTGACTTCCGCTCCCCTATATTGGATTACAGTGGCTGGAGGGCAGCTCTCTTCTGGAAGGTGATCTTGAGAAGCCACCTGTGTGCTAGCTACCCTGGCTGCTGAGTCGCTGCCTCCTTTGACCTTCACACAAGGGCAGTCAGTGTGGGCATTGCTTTGCCACCGGTAGGGATGTCACCTGCCCATCTGCAGTGCCGGCTGTGTTGGGACAGGCACTGCCCGTGTCTTCAGATGCTGCATTTGTCACCACATGGTTGGCAAATGGTACTGTTGGCCCTCAAGCTCTGTGCATTTTAAGAAAACAAAGAACCCTTGATACATTGCTTTTCCTTCTCTTACTCTGTTATTTCAGTTCATGATCTACAAGATCCATTCCTGGACTTTGAGCATCTCTATCTTGAGTCATCCTGCACTGGCCAGGAGTCCGACCCTCCTTAAAAGAAGAAGAGAGCTTAGCTGAAGAGCGTAGCAGACAGCCTGGCTCCCCGAGGACCTGGCCTCCTTCCTGGTAAAAGTCTCTCACGCCTTCGTTTTCATGAAGTGGACAAGCAGCTGGTGAGCAGTAAGGTTCCCCAACACCAGGACCCCGGTATGCCTGGGTGTGTGACGCACCTGGGCTTTTGATTGTGGCCACTCAAATTCCTTCAACACTGCAATTATCAGTTCCTTCAAAGGTCCAGGCTTTCTTATTTTTCTTGTTTGGTGGACGCAAAGCTGGGTCCTGTCTGCCCATGTCACCCTTCCTGTGACACCTCCACTGTTCACGCCTAGCTCAGCCTGGGGTTCCACCTTCCTGCTGTGCATCCAGCATCTGTATTGCCCCAGCCAAGGGGGATGTGGCCATGCTTTCTGGGCTCTCATGGCCGAACCTGGCCACAGCTCCATTTGCTAGAGTCTTGCTGATACTGCTCTGTGCTGGGTACTGGTGCTGGGTACTGTGCTGGGTACCTGAGCTCCCTCCCTGGGCAGCACCTATGCACAATGGGAGAGTCCCCTTGGGCTGAAGGCTCCAGGGTCACCACATATATGTGATTTCCTCATCCCCTGGGTCATCTGCCTGCACACAGCAGCAGCACACAGACAAGAGCACTTGACACTTCGTACTGGAGAATATCAGCATTTCAGTCTACGACCCCCACTGCGCACCTGCCAGGTCCTGCCCTTGAGGAAAAACAATGCAGTTGGGATGTTGTCATCCACGGATTTGCTCCATTCAATCTGATCTTTTTATTGACACCAGGAAGGCAAGAGTAAAATAAACAAACCCTCCTCTGCTCCTGCTTAGGGCTGGGTGGCTTTTCTCTATGAAGCAGGCCAGTGCAATCCTCCTGCTGAGCAGGGGTTGGGAAGCCTGCGGGTCATTCTTCTCCTTCAAACCCAAAGCCTGGTTCCTCCCCAGCCTGCAGGGTGCTGCATGGATGCCAGGAGGCCCAGCCTTTGGCCTGGTTTTGTGCTGGCTCTGTCTCCACCGCATCAGCAGTTATCCTTCCACGAGAATGTGTTCCTTTGATGAGACAGGGGGACTGAATGACTCTCTTGCCTGAACAAACTCAGTGGTGAGAATGTCTGCTGGGACAACAGGACAGTCCTCAAATCAAAGCTCTGAGACACAGAGTGCCAGCTCTGTGACATACAACACTGTCCCATTCAGGTCTCACCTCTGACCTCCCTCCTTACCGACCTGAGGATACAGGCCTTTCTGGTGAAACCCAGAGGGTTCTGTCCTTTTGCTCCACCTCTCAGAGAGGACCCACTCAGTGTCACCTCAAGGTCACAGTGGCCAGGACACACAGCCCATGGGACCTTCCCTTCCCCATGGCAGGCTCTGTCCCAGCTGGCCCCTGAGAATCCAGGCTCTCTGCTTGTGTTATGTATGTGTCATCTCCTTTTATCTGAATCTACCGCACCATACTTATCACGCTGTCATTCTTGTCCCTGATCGATGTGTCTCAAAGATCTTTTGCTGCCTCCAAACACGCATTGCCACATTCTTGCAGTGCCTGCCGTTTCTACAATAATCAACTTAAGCCTGGTTCCATTTTGATTTTATGTTACATTTGCCATTATAGGGTATAGCTAGAGTCCCTGCACCTCCCTGAATGTGTCCCTTCTTGAACCTGTGTGATTATTTTTTCTGAGAAAGTGCACGAGCAGTAGAATTCCTCAGCAGAAACACAAGGTGTGATCAAAAACTATGGTGAATGTTTAAATTATAAAAACGCTAAAAATTCATTCCAGTAAAAGACGCCTTGCCGTTAATCCCCTTCACTTTGAACACACTTAGCCCATTCTTCCTGCCACTTTCTGAAGCAGCTCTGCCTGCATCTATGAAATGTGGTAAAATAGTACAACAAAAGCTGCTGCCGAGTGTCATCTGGTGGAAACAAGGCTCACAAAAAGGAAGCGCTGTGTCCTTGGCCACGTTATTCGCCACATCCAGCGCCACATGGCTTCTGGCTCCTGTGTGATGTGTATCTGAAGTCACATAGACCGTGACAGATAAATGTTTTGAATCAGTTTAAGATACTGAGGCAACCAGGACAGCATCACTAAAGACACTCGCAGACGAGGGCTTCCACAGCTGTGGCAGGAGGTTGGCAAGGACAAAGGGCTGTGTGTGAAGTAGGGCAGAGAGCTGGGGACATTAATGAAGATGCATTTGTTATTGCAATACTTTTTTTCATTTAAGCACACTCCATGTTTTTGATCACACCTCATTTATGCCCATTTTAATTACAGCAGTCGTTCTAAATTGCCCTTAAAACAGCTCTACTGATGTACAGTGTCACAAAAACAGTCGCAATAGTGTCATCAAACTTAGAAAATTTGTCATGCTGGTTATTCAAAATGACTTCGTCATTGCATTAAATGGGTTTTCTTGTAGGAGAAAGTGATTTTTTTAAAATGTCTTACGTTGGGACAGTCTTACACTTACTGGCAATTTGTATTTTTGTTACTACTGTGAATGAACTCCTCAAGTATTTTCTCCATTTTTCTCTTTGTTGTTGGTCTTTGTTTGAATAAAGTCAATCTTGACATATTTAGAATAGTGGCCTTTTATCTATTACATATGTTATGAATATTGTACATTTTTTTCCATTTTTTAAAGTAATGCCTATTACTTTTTTAACCTTTGATCTTACAGAGTTTAAATTTTGATGTCATCATATTTGTCAAATCTCCATTCATTTGGAAAGGATTTCTTATTTTTGGCCTTTCTTACTCCTGAGTCAGAAACATTCTCCCTCCTAATATTTTTTTTTCACTTTTTTATTGCTGTTGTTTAACTCTGTAACTCATCTGGAACTTATTTTTATAAATAGTATTGGAAGTAATGGTTTGAATTTTTTCCCAAGCATACCGCTAAAAGTCCCGCATTCTGGTATCAGGCAGACCATTTCTCCTCCTGGCTTAAATGCTACCATATCGCAGACTAACCACAAACATGCTCTTGAAAATGTTTGTGCTTTCTATCCTTTGATGTGTTTGTCTTTTCTTACACATTTTTTTTTTACATTCTTCACCTTTATAATAAATGTTGATAGGTGATAAGGACAATGGCTACTTATTTCCCCTTTTAAAATTATCTTGGGTGTATGAATTTCAGAATTAGAATTTCCCATCGCAGTAAGAAAAATTTCAATTGCCTAACTCATGGAGTACTGAGCTGAAATTGTAGATGCCTCTCCAAAGCGTCAACATGTTTGCAGTTCTGTGTTCCTGACAGTGAAGATGGTTTATCTTCTCCTTTATTTACCTTTCATTTATGTAATTCAGTGTAATATTTTTTAATTTATGAAGATTCATTCATAAAAATCTGGCATTTCCTGTGAGAGTTATTCTTAGACATTGCATAGGTTTTGCTGTTACTAAGGGATAATTACACTGATTATATTTCTTTTTTTTTTTTGTACCAGGAATCGAACTCATGACCTAGCGCTTGCCAGGCAGGCGCTTATGCCATTGAGCTAAATCCCCAGCAACTGATTATATTTCTAATTGCTTGCTGCAGATATACTGAAATACTGCTGAGGCCTGCTGATGGACTCGCTTCTGAATATTTGTTAGTTGAACTCGTGTGCTCAGAGTTGAGAGATGACCACATCTGAGAAGAAATGTCAGCCTGGTGGTCACCTTTTTGGAAAAACAAGACCTCTAGACTCACAGAGGCTGAAGTGGCAGGGAGAGGGGACATGAATTTCACAAGGGGTCCCCGGGACTAATGGCAAGTGGTACCTTCAGAGTTCCCAGGGTGCAAACCATGGATTCCATGTCTGAGGCATGAAATCATAAAGCATCACATCCTGGAGCATGGCAGCCATTCTCACAGGGAATTCTCACAGTGCCTACAGAAATCCAGACTGATGGGATCCACTGTTCTGCGTTCACACACAGAGACATTGTGAGCTGATATCTGCAAGCATCGCCATTTTCAGATCTGTTTCACCACGGGCCACCAGGTACCTTCTCAGAGGTGCAATACGTGAAAGGGCCCACTCCGCTGTCCAGAGGGCTGCTCATCTTCAGACACAGTGGGTGTTGTGTGAAGTCCCTGCTGGTGGATAAATCACTTCAAAGCTCAGGGAGACAGGATAGCTCAGACCAACAGAAAAAGCAAACCAGGACCGAGGAAAACCAGGCCCACCATGACTACAAGATTCCTGGCCCCTTCCAGGGCACAGGAACCAGATGTCATGAGCTTGCTGCTGTGTAGTGAAGCACCATCTTTGTAGAGGGTAGTGGTGCCAAGTTGGGGTTCAATGAGTACATTGCCGGCAGCTTGGCGCTGCTCAGTGGGCGCAGGTGAGTCAGAGCCTGTGCTGTCAGGTTCAGGCATCCTGCCATAGCAGCCTTTCTGCTCAGGTGCCAGTACTCGGGACCTGGATGCAAACTGTCCCAGCTCAGCGGCTGAGTCACATGCACTATCACATGACACATACACCTTCACACTCCTCCTCCCTCATCCCACCCACAAACCCACTCCCTCCCCACACCTTCCTTCCCTCCCACCTGCCACTTGTGAGTCCATAGGTGTCCTCACCAGCACTGTTGCTCTTTCTATACAGGGCCAGCCCATCAGTGAACCCACTTTTCCCTCCCTGGTTAGTTGATCATAAAGGACCCAGCACCATTTAGCAGTCACGGCAGTGGGCTGAGGAGGAGGCCCTTGTGCTCCCTGGTTCCACATGGGTCCTGTCCCACATGTGTCCCACGTAATCCCCGATGGTATGACCCACGAGCAGAGCCAGTCATGAGGCTCTGCCCAGCCAAAGCACACTCCATACCGGATTCCCCTCCTCTAAGCCCAAGTTCTGAGTCACCTGCATCTGTCCTCCACTTCCCACGGCCCAGCTCTGCACTGGAACTCTAGCACCTGCCTCAGGATTTCCTCACCAGGGTTTTCCACAAACCCCACGTAGCACCTTTCCCACCACAGGTGCCTTCAGAAGCACAGAGTCTACTATGTCGTTGATCTGAGCAGTGGAGATTCTTCCTCCAGTCTGGGTTGCCCAGCACTTCTGTCCCTTAGGGTCACCTCACAGCTGGTGGACGCTGGGATCCTGAGAAGCAGCTGGACTGCTTTTCAAGGGCACCATAGACTGCCGACCTGGAGGGGTGACAATCCACATTTTCTGAGGCTTGGTGTCACTTATATCAGAGTCTGAACCTTCACCTCTCCTCAGTCTGCCTCCTGGTGCAGCAGGGCTCACAAGCAAGCTTCTTCCATGTTGTGGTTTAGATTGGTGAGTGATCCCTCTGGCTTCTGCTGTCTTCATTATGGGAACTCAGTGAGTTCCCCATGGGTGGTAACAGCCCCCCAACTTCTGAGAAGAACTGGTGATCATTTCCATCACACCTCTGCATGCTGGTAATACCACCCTGGCACTGGCTGCCCTTCCCCTAACATCCATCTCTGCTGGGTGCAGGCTAGAACTATACCCCCTGCACCCAGACCCTCAGCACCTGCTTACCACCAGGAATGCATTCCTTGTCACCAGTTAGAGGGGAGTGACCAGGCTCTCAAGTGCCACTGCAATTTTCTTCCTAGGCCAGTCACAGAACCAATTATCTTAGGTTGAATTCCCAAGCACAGGCACTGAGAGTGTCCCCTGGGGAGCCTTGGGCCACCTGAGAAGAAAACGAGGCTTTCTTTGCACCAGGGCTGAGGTGGCCTTAAGTGCCCCAAAGGTGAGCAAGGTGACCAGGTGCGTGGACCTCCATGTGGCCACCAAGTGTCAGTTCTTCCCCGGAGAGGGCAGGACCTTCCCTGGGGTCAAGAGCAACTCCCAGGGAGGGGACGCAACTGAGGATTCTGGGAAAAATGGTGCCATCTAAACAAGTGCTGTGCTTTCTAGTAGTACTATTCTACTTCATAGCAGTAGCATTATGGCAGGGTTAATTTCTCAGCTTTGATCAGTGTTTTGTGAGATGGTACTGGCTTTGGCAGCCCGGAAACTAAAATGTTATGTAAGACACTAATGTAAAGAGACACTGGATGAGGAGTTCTCTAACACAATGTCAAAGTCAGAAACAGTGCAGAAACCTCTCCATAAATATGAAGCTTGCCCTTTTAACATTTGTCTTTCAAATTAAAGACCTTTGGGGGAATTTCCTAACACAGATTCAATCCTCATAACAGAATTCACACAGAAATTTAGATTTTCGGTACATAATTCAATAAGGACATTCTATGCTTGATCTGTTTTCTAAAAGTCCTCTAATTAAGCTAATTATAGTAATAGTTTATAGAAACGATTATAATAATAGCTGACAGTATTTGTCAGCATTTGTTATGTGTCAGCACTGTGAAATAATTTTGTATTATTTGGGAGAAATTTAGAACTTGCAGAAGGAAACAGTCACAGGAGAATTATTCCCCTTCCGGCACCGGCTGCCTTTGGGAAGAGAACAAGGCATCTGTGGCCACCAGAGCGTGCAAATATAGACCTTCTGATTGGGACGGTGCTACATGGTAAATTGGGTGTTGTACTCAGAGGGTTGCTGGGTGTGTTTTAAAAACCCCACTAGGCTTCAGAGTTACAGAAACTGAGGTGCAAGAGATTCTAGGTGACTGATGAGCCAGAGACAGGGGCGGGAAAGTGCTTCAGTGTTAATTCATATATCTCTCTGCAGTAGTAGGTATACCAGCTAGCCAGGATGGGTGATCCTGGAGCTGCCTTCTCTCCTGCTCTGCTCCTTTCGAAGTGCTCCTGAAGGACGAAGGAGTCATTTTACTAGGATCTCTCCTGTGTGACTAAGTGGAGTGGAGGACCAGGTAGAGGGTCCCAAGCCACCTCCACCTGGGGGAGGATGAGCTGGGACATGAGCCCAGATGGTTGTGGGCTGTGAGTTTTGAGAAAAAGATGGGAAGGAGATGGGCTCTGCACAAACACAAGGGAGGCAGCTTGTACACCTCTGTCTACCCCTGCTGTCAGCCTGCACCTGGGGCCCAAGGGTGCAGGACAAACTGTACAGATTTGGTGGCTCATACCTGGGTGTCTAACATGCTCTCACTGGGTAAGCTGCAGGTGTTGGCCCAGCCACCTTCCCTTGGATGACAGAAAGAGGACCCATCCGCCTGCCTGGTTCAGCATGAAGGGCTGTGTAACTTTGGTTCCCACCCTCTGTGCTGTGATTTGGGCCTGTGTGGGGTCTGCTTGGTCTCCAGCCCATGGTGCTGTTGGGAGGTGGAAGAACCACGAAGGGATAGGTCCTCACTGGGGTCTCCCATTCACTTGGCCCTTGTCTTTGCAGATACTGGGATCCCACAGTCTTGCTCTTTCTCTTTTATTCCCCCAGCCTCCATGAGGGAAGCAGCTGTGTCCACTGCACCTCCAAACATGGTACTTCCCCACAGGCCCAGGCTGATGGATCATGGGTGGAAACCTCCCAAAACATGAGCCAAAGTCAACCTTTCCTCTTTATAAGTGAGCATCCAGGGATTTTGTCATAGCAATGGAAAGCTGATTGACATATTCCATCTGCAAAGGCAGTAACAGTTGCAGACCCTGCTGAGGGCAGTGGAGTTCCACTGCTAGGCCACCAGGAGGCCACTGCTAGGAAGGGACCCCTGTGATTACCCAGGCCACGCAGGTAATCTAAGCTATTGCCTCTTCTCAGATCCTTAACCTAATTACACCTCCAAAGGCCCCATTCAGATGACCTAGGCATAGAGTCCAAGTATCACGGTGCCCAGTGCACACACCAGGAAGAACCTATGTGACAGTGAGATGACAGTGAAATGATGACATTTTACAAAACCACTCTGGTGCCTCAGTTCCCTCTACTCTTGCTCTCAGCGTGTCCTCCGAGGGCACTGGCTCCATGCAGGGCACCCCAGCCATGCATTAGTGTCCAGGTCCAATTCTCTGCAGAGGAGTCACCTGGGTTCCTCCTGAGAAAAGGCTCCTGATAGGGAGGCCCAGAGAAGGCAGCAAGAAGGGGTTTGGGGGACCCAGGAGCTGGGGCCAGGTGGCCACCAACTGTGGTGGCTGAGACACAACTCAGCTGAGGCCCCAGCACTGCCTTGGGCTCCGTGTGTCTCCCTAGTGCTGAGAATGCAGAGAAATCTTGTCATTTCCAAAAGGTCTGGGCCAACATCAGATCCCAACTGTTACTTATTTTTCTCTTGAAAACAGCAGTCCAGGCCTATCTGCCCCCAAATAGGCAAATACATGACTAAATTGATTCTTTTGCAAAAGAATTCCTTTTAATACAACTACAGGCAACCTGATATTCCATCTCTAAGACTTTCCCATGAATCTCTAAACAGCCAAGATTATTTTCCAACAGAGCTAAGCCTACATTTCCCACCAGACAGAAGTGAGAGTGACCCCTTCCTACAGACTAGTGCCCAGAAAAAATTTCACCTCCCTCATTATCCTTTTCTATATCTGCTATGGTTTAGGTCTAAAAGGTCTCCAGCCCCCAAGTCTCATGTTTGGAAGTGGGAACTGGTTGGAATAGGCAGGTCATGGGCACATGACGTAGAAGGTTGCCTTCTTGTCCCCAGCTCCTCACCTCTCTCTCTGCTTTCTGACCACCATGAGGTGAGCAGCTGTCCTCCTCCTCTGCCTGCCAACTGTGGACTGTAACCATGAGCCGGATAAACCTCTTCTTGAAGTTGTATGTGTCCGGTATTGCATCTCAGGCCCAGGCAAATGACTAAGACATTATCTTGACTTAAAAACTCTAAAGGCATCTGTTTTATTAGAGAATGTCCTAAGGAGACCATAGAGTGCTTCGGATGAAAGAGAATCCATCTGGCGTAAAGACCAGGCTGGGGTATGTGCAGTGAGGGTTCAAGGCCAAGGAAACCCTGAGCAGAGTTCCTGAAGGGAGAGGAGGTGGGTACAGGGATGGGGCTGGGGCTGCTGGATCCGTGTCAGGGACTCTGAAACATCTTAATTAACAAGTGTTTGTTCTATGCACTCAGAGGTACTGAGAGTACCCAATGGGCAATGTATTCCCATTGCACATAGAACAAAGCACTCCTGCCCTGTTTTCTACTAAGTTCTTTTCTACAGTGCATTTCTCTAACTGAAGAAGAATTCAGGGCTGATCTCAGGAAGGATATTGTTAGAGATAGGGTCTCTGGGTGGGCATTTAAGGCCCACTGAGACCATGCTGCTCTTTGCTGCTAGGCTAGCAACTTGCTTTTTGCTGGTTCCCAGCTGGCTGCTGAGATGAAAGCCAGGAACCAGTTTGCTCTATTGTCCAGGCCAGGAGCTAAACCAGTGTTGCTCCGCAGAGCTGGGCTGAAGACCAGCTATGCATGGTTAACATTTTCCTCTGGCACAGGCCGCCCAGAGCTGGGTCTGTCCAGGCTAAAATCCTGTCAGAAGTCTCATTTCTGAGCCTCTGGCTAATTCTTCCCATGCCCGAACTAATGATCAGATAGAGAGGTGAGCACCCTGAGAGGTCACTCAGGGAGACAAGGAAAGCCAGGCCCTGAGAGGCAGGGAGTTCTGCTTGCCGTAGGCTCCCTGGGGCTGGGATCCAATCCTCTCCCAATCACAGGAGGAGTCAGAGTGGGGTGCGGAGCATGCACCACAGTAAGCAGGGTCAGAGAAGGATGGTGGGACTTCCCTTGCTGCCTCAACCTATAGACTCAACTCTGGCCTTGGGCACTGGCACAAGAGATGGGGATTTGGAGCACCAGAGCACAGGGCAGCAGTGTGGGAGGTGAGGAATAGGAGTGAGAGGTCCAGGGTGGAGCCACCTGCATCTCTTTCTTCTCCTGCTGTGCCTTGGGTATGGACGCCATTGTTGCCACCACCTACCCACCCCAACCCCGGATGCTATAGAGCATTCACCAGAGGGCACACAGGCCAGCTCTCTGGGGACTACGGTGGTCAGCCTGCAAGTCCTGGTCCTCACCACAGGGTGCAGCTCCAGAGGGGTCAGCCTTTTTCTTCCCATGTCCCTCACCCCAAGAACACATGCATATGCACACAGGTGCAAGTATACACACACACACACACACACACTCACACACACACATGTGCCACTTGCATATGTACACACACAAGTTCCTACATATCTCTCAGGCATACTCTAAATTTGATTATCTCAACGAGAGTGAGAAACACAGCTTCATGTCTAGGACTGCAAAGTTGGTGGGCACGTGTGTTTTGTGTGTATGTGTGTGTGTGTGTGTGTGTGCGCACAGAAAGATAGGAAAGATGTTTCATTGAGCCAGAATGTAGTTAGAAGTAAATACTTGAGGCTTGCTTTCTAGCATGCGTAAGAAAAACAAAAACAGTGTCCAAAAGTCTTCTAATTGAATGTTCATAGCTGGCAGAATGTCCAACTGACAGAAGATGCCAAAAATAAAGAAATTAGAGATAAAACCTCACTCTTCACTGGAACGGGACAGTGCCCACAAAATCTGGTTCTCATGTACTCTCAAGCTACGATGCTTAGTATCTTCCCCTTTTGTTCTGGGCATTTGAAAAAGAATTATTTACAGATACCAATAAAACTCAAAGGTTTATCCTTGAAATTAATGACATTTTTTTCATTTCTCAGAACAGTCTCTGCTCCTTCCTGGTAGGCTTGGAACTGGGTGCTATCCAGGACCTAACAGACAGCAGCTCCAACAGCTAAACTGAGCGTATGTATGTAGAGACCGCCCTTGAGTTCCACTAGGGAAGAATAGACCGTGTGCTGCTGGTGGCGAGTAAACTCTCCATACAGCGTCAGATCTAACATCTAGGCACAGGCAGTCACACCTATGTTTACTGAATGAGAATGTTGTCTATCAGAGTTTGATAACTGAGCAGCAAAACAACAGAACAGCAGATCCTGCCCCCTTGTATACTATAGACCTATGTGTAAGCTGGTCTGCATACCTGTATCGTCTGCATAGTACAAGAGCTGCAGAGACAAACTAAAAACACGAAATCCCACCAGGAACTTACCAAACTGTAAGTTTACCAAAACTATAGGAGAATATTCATTACATCATTTTTACTGGGAATGAACTCCTTGTTGAGGAGTCAGATAATAAATGAGAAATACAGAAACTAAATTCACCATGCAACCACCAAAATAGAAGTGAGTATTATTGTGTGTTTTCTAAATTTCACTCATGGTTTAGATGCACAAGAAATGAATGTCATGTACACATTAGTAGAAATGGAGAGACACAGACCTTGACATCTGGGTACACATCATTTTTCACTTATTTCAGTTGATACCTAATCATCACAGTGACAGGTGGTGACAAGTGTGTAGATTCTCTTGATGGTAAAAATTCAACACTTTGGCAAATACTTGTTATGAAAACACGGCGATGGGTATCTTTACACACAACTCCTCTGGTTAATAATTTTGCATAAAAGGATAGAAGAGATGAAGAAGCTGCTTGATTCCTTTGCATATCACCAGAGATGTTTAGAACATCTGCACCACTTTATAGCCCTTCAGACAACATGCTGAGAATAAGGACAATAATTACTACCACAAAGTCACTGCTCTGCTCTGTAGCACTTACTACCCACCATGCACCATTCCAAACTCTTGGCATATTGATCCCCCCCATTGTCCCACACTCCTGTATCTCCTGTATGTGTCATTTACTGCTGTGTGGACAGTGACAGAGGCTCAGAGAGGTACAAACAGCCAGGAGCACAAGCTTAAATATCACACAGTTTCTCTCATATAAGAAATCCAAAGTATAAATAAAGAGCAAGATAAAAACTTACAGAAAACACAGAGACAGATCTTTGGTAAATGGGAAAGAGACCAAGAGATGGTAGTGAGGGGAGAAGAGAGAAGAGGAAATGCAAAAAATTAGAATGTTTTATGTATCCATACCAACTCCCCAACATGACCATAATTATTATGTACTGCAAACGTGTCCTAATAAAAATGAAAATGAAAAAAGAAAGTTATTAAAACCCAGAAAACATAGGTTCACAAGACGCCATCTCCTATTGACGCCCCTGTCCTCAGACCTCCCCTGTGGCTGTGTGGAGCCCTGGTCCTGGTTGTGGCTCTGACCTGGAGACTCTATCACCTCGGCCACTTTAGCTGGAGCCTGGCTCTCCACCGATGACCACCTCCTTCTCGTCTCCATGGCTTTGTTATGGGCCCCTTGCCTTGCCCTGCGTAGACATCAGAAAACTACAGGGGACTCCTGGTTACCCGGCAGGGTGGCTGCTCAGTCCACTCCCTGGTGTGGTCTCATTCCACACTGACCCTCATGCTGGCTTTCTCTTTTTTCCTACGGTCTCTCTGCATGCTTCAGAACCCAGCTTGACCTGGAGAAATCACCCTACGGACCCTATCCTGAACCAACGTCAGTGCTCCTGGTGGTAACCACTGTGGGTCCTCACCTCTCTCCTCCTGTGGAACTTTCCAGAAGCCTCTCCCCTGCTCACATCCCAATCCACAGATGCATTTTTTGAGGTAGGTGTTGCTTTCTCTGAATCTGAAAGCCTTGGGTAAGTGTGGAGTAGAGAGTGGGGAGTGGGATGTGGGGAGTGGGGGTCTCTGCTATCTTTGAGCTGCCTTCTCCACCACCCTCCTATCTTCAGTTATCATGACTGAATTCAGCATTAGTGCCACTTACTTAGATCTAAAAGCTTTGGAGCCTTGAATCCAGGGAATCACTGCCTCTGTACCCTAATTGCTTGGCTCTCTGCTGATGTCCCACCCTTCCTCCCCCACACTTCTCGAGGAACCCAGATCAGCAAGGTTGGGATCTCCGGGGCCCAACAGCAAGGAGCCGCTGCAGCCTGGCGGTCTTCCGTGCTGGGTCTGCATGTAAGGGATACTGTGAGTATTTTTAGGATAAGCACTCAAAGATGTGTTGAGACCCTCAGGAAAAAAGAGGGAAAAAAAAGGATGCGTACAAAATACCTCATATTATTTGGAAAAATTTAAACCATATGTTTCTGCTTCTTTTACTGAATCTTTTACAAGTAGGCCATTAAAATGCACTCCTCGAAGAGCTGTTTGATGTCCCCAGAGCTCCCAAGTATTTTACAAGCTGTTTTCTTTAGAAGCAAAAGGATATGTTTAAACTTACCTAATAGGTGTGGAAATCACCCAAATCTGAAGAATTCCTCCACAACCTTTGACTTGGACCCAACAAATCGCCTGCCTCTAACTTTCCAAGGTGGAAGAAATTTGTAACTGTCATGGGGAAGTCAGCATGATTTGGGCCCTGGATGCATTCGAAAGGATGTCGCTGGCGCAGCCAGGGTTTCAGGGATACTGGGCAGCTTGTCCAAGGCTCTTATAGTGCCATGTCCTCCCTGTAGCTGGGAGTCACCAAGGACCAGGTGAAAGGCAGCTGAGGCCAGCTTCAATAACTTGCTCACTAAAGAACCCCACTCACGGCTGCCTTTGTGAGTTTATTTTTACAAATTAATGCCGTTTCTTTTTCCACCCTAAGCAACAGAGAATAATCAGGTCATCTCACCGAGCAGACTTGCGCCCAGCAGAAGGCAAAGGCACTTTATCGCCTCATCAGCCTGCTTTGTGTCTGAGGTGTTGCGGTGATCTCACCTTGGCATGTTCAGAAGCACTCGGGATTCTCCGCTTCCAGTTTCTGGGACTCTTCACAGACTTGCTTCCTTTCCAAGGGGAAAAATAAAATAATAGCTCCAATATCTCAATTTGCACAGTGATTTACTCTTCACAAACGCCCTCACCATTCACCTTATTTAATCCTCACTTGTTATTCTTGCAGGATTCCTGGACCCGCTTCTGACCATCCTTGTCATCCTGACAGTAAAGACGCCGGCTGAGAAGTCACTGAGGACAAAGCTGAGACTCCGCTTCCTGGCTCAGAAAGAAACGCGTTTTCCTCGGGGAGAGTCTCCCATGCAGAGTATTCCCTGTGAGCCAAGGCACAGTGGGTCCACCGAGACTGCCTTGTGTCTGTGGAGGGCAGACATGGCCCTGTCAGGAGTGCCGGCAGCCCCCTGAGGACAGGCGCCCTCCTTCTTCACAGCCTCAGTCAGTCCCACAGCCCTACCAGACCAAAGGGGGAACGCAGGGCCATCAGGTTCATCACACTTCACAAAAAAACAAACTCATCCCATGAAGAGGCTTCTGGAACTCGGTAATGATCAGGGTAGAGTGGCCATGGCCATCTGGTTCTTCTCACAGACCAGAGCCGCGCTCAGCTGGCTCCCTGGCTGTCCCACACTCTGGGAAGCCCCAGTGCTGCAGAGTCAAGGTGACTCCCTGTGGAGTACAGCGGCACGCACCTTTGGAGCTGTGTGACATTGAACACAGCCGCTGTCACTGTCTCCAGGGATCCTTGTCATCCAGCCCACCCCGAGCACTCTCACACGTTCCCAGGTCCTTGCAGATCCAGAACTTTGTCCTCTGGGCTCAAGATGAGCACTCCTGTCCTGTCCCTGCATGGCAGCTCCTGTGTTGCTTGGCAGGGAAGGGGCAAGTGGGGGGGCGCTCCAGGAGGTGAGGCGCTGCCTCCGGCATCGCCTGCTGCCACCCCCTCCCCCGCCGCCCATGGAAACAGCCCCCTTGGATTCCTGCAGTCTCAGAAACAAGAGCAGGAGTCTCAGAGTCCAGAGCTGGTGACAGCAGGCCACAGTTCACATCACCCCACCTGTGGCACTCCTGGCAGGGAAGGAGTCAGCAGCACTGTCTCTCCAGCCTTGAATTCCCCTGTCGTTCACTGGCCCTGTGCACTTCAACCAGCACCTACCACCCAGATTCCATGGGTGGAGCCTCCCTGAACCTTGCAGTGGTGCCAGCTGCTGGTCTTCAGGGTGACACTGTGGCAGAAGAGAGAAAGCTGTCCCCAGTGGAGTCCAATTGTAACCCAGGCATCCTCTGTCAGGCTGGGCTACCTCAGGTCCTCCATGTCCCCAGCCTTGGCTGCACCCTGAAGTCACAGGCACTGTGTGACAACTACATGCAGAGGACCTGACCGCCTGCCTGGCACTGCACAGTACCCAGGAGGCCTGGCGCAGCTGCACAGCCATGGCCCACTTTTAATTCAGTCAGATGCCACCCACTTGTCTCAAAGGCCCGTTGGCAAGGATGCCAGCACTGAGTGGGGACCTAAAGCTCCTGCATTCGGCACAACCATGCACTCCACCTTCCCTCACATACAGTTGGGGCTGCCCAACCTCTCCCAGACCAGGCAGGTCCTGACCACACTGACCGTGGACAGGAACATCCCTCCCCCACCCCAGCAGGAAATCCAGGACAATGAATCCAGGGTTGGCTCCTCTCAGTCTGTCCTCCCTGCCATCCCAGCCTTACCCCTCCCTGGCTCTGTGCCCACCTTTCCCTTCATGATGCAGACACCAAGACTAGGGGTTAGGGTGTGCCCCACAGAACTCATTTTAACTGAGTTGCTTTGTAAAGTTCCCAGGTCCAGATAAGGTGGAATTCCAAAGTGGCAAGGTTAGGAGCCATCTTACCAGAAGCCACTTGGCCTCTGACACCACTGGCCCTGTTCTCACCACATCACCAACACCAACGTCAGCCCCATCGCTAGTCCCTTTCCTGTACTCATCCTTTTATGTTTTTTTTCAAAATTTCTCCAAATTGACATTCTTTTTCTCAAACTTGCCTCACCACCTTGGATGAGCTGAACCATCTCTTGATCATACAGTCCAGGGTGGAGCAGTACAGGTCAGGGTCTCTGGCCCTTCCTGTGTGACCAGGAAGAAAGAGTGGGAGGAAGTCTTAGGAAGTACTGAGGGCTTGGACACAGCCACTGAGAGGTACCAGGCTTGGCAGACACAGGTGGTGTCCATGGAGGCCAAGAAACCAGGGGCCGGTACAGAAGACCCACAGACACTAGGTCCCCAGGTTCCCCATATCATGACACACCGCGGTGGGTCACACTGGATCCATGTGCACTGGGGAGTCCTGGTTGTAGTTTCTGTCACCAAGAGAAAGTCCCAGAGCTATGGCTAATTCCTTCTGCAAAGTCCCCTGGGCTGAGTGGGGAGCAGAATGACAGGGTGTTATCTGAGCAAGTGGGGTTCCAGGTCTCTCCTCATTGCAAACCCAGCTGCACCTTGTCACATGCAGCCCTGAACTCAGAATCCTTAATGTTGAAACTCGAGATCAACACCCCTCAGGATCAACTCCCTCTTCTGAAAGACTAAGATGCTGAATTTGAGCTCCTGGAAGCTGGAATCCCTAACATCACTGTGGCATGGAAGAGACAGGCTGAGTAAGAGACGTGCTCTGCTGTGCTCAGGGTCAGCTTCACAGTGGGCAGCACAGAGGCCAGAGACCAGGAAAGCAGGGTTTGGGGTGCATTCGTGAGGCTTCACATGTGAGTCCAGCTGAGCAGTGAGCAGGCTTCTGAGTGGACAGCAAACACTGAGAATGTGCAGCTCACAACCCCTCTCCAAGAACAGGCACAGGAAGACTCAGGCTGACACCACATGAGCGTCCTGGCGCCTCTGGAAGAGCACCGATGCATCTGTGTGCAGAACGTGCCCCTCACTTAGAGACTTTCCCTCCCGGTGGGACTAGGGCTTGAAGCTTTCCAACTTCAACATGGTTGATTCTAATCTTTCAGGGTTGTGATTTTCAGGACTTTTAGACCTTAGAGGTTTTGGTCTTTCCTGGTTGTTATGGGTGATACATTGTTTCAATTTGGGAAGTTTAGAAATTTAACTAAGACTCAGTAGGATTTTGTAAATATTCTCAACTTGTGTAAGAGGAGGTCACAGAGGTGGTGTGAGTGCTACATCTGCCGGGAAGGGGAGGTAGTGGGGGACTTTAGGGTTGGCCTACTTACAATATGAGGGAGGAGAAGAGACTTGTTCTCCCCCTTTTTGCTCTGGCTGCTTTTGCTGGCTGTTGCCTTGGAGTGTTGCCCCTGTGCCGTACCACCCTGCCTTGCAGCCAGCTGATTACAGACTGAAAACTCCACAAACTGTGAGCAAAATAAACCTTTCTTTCCTTCATTTTGGGTGTCGGGTATTTTGTCCCAGCACAAGAGAAAAGTAACCAAGACACTGATTATGGTGATGGGGACAGTAGCTTCCAGGATTATGATTGACCTGTGCATGCCATGTGCCCCACCTCTGTATGCCCCTGTCCCTTTGCTACTGAAGTGTGGCCTCTACTGTTCTCGTCTGCGACAGGGCCTTGCTAACCTCTGCCCATCCCGTGACCCCAGGAACATCGACCTCTCCTGCTGGAAGCCCCTCTCTCATCTTCTCAGAGACAGAGCTTTGCTGTTACCCTTTCTCCTCGTAGTTCAGCCTCTTCTCTCAACTGGATGTGTCCAGCATCAAGACTCAGACTGTCTTGAGCCACAACTGGATGCCACCCCAAGCTTCTCTAACTCCTCCAGCCTGTTTCCTGTTCCTACTAAAGGTGTCCGACAGCGTCCTACCTCTGTGCCCCAATGCACTCCTCTCTTCTTCCTGCTAAGAAACAGGACTGTGTTTTATAGAAGGAAACTGTAGAGGGAAACTGGGCCCTAAGAACACATACAGAGAAACAGCCTCTGGTCTCCTTGCCTCAGCTTAGCTCTCTTTCTGAATGTGAGACTCTGGAGACTGACCTGTGACCTTAACAAGACCATTCTGCATGGACGTAGCTGGCCCCAGAGTCCCCTGGGAGGCTCCCCTCTCCTCCTTGAGCAACCTCAGCCTGGGAACTGCAGATGTGGAGTGACTTCCTGAGCATCCTGGTGCTGCATGCTGCAGGACGCACCAGTCACCATGGCAACCAATGTACACATTGACCTTCCACATCCTCGAGTCCCGTGTTTGTGGACTCAACCAACTGTAGGTTGAAAATATCCAAAAAACACACTGGGTCTATACCAGACATATTCAAGTTTTTTTCTTGCCATTTAGATTTTGTAAATGATGCAGTGCTGTAACTGCCCTAAGTGTCCATTTTTAGGGATTGCAAATAACACTATAGTGGGCTTAAAGTACACAGGAGGATGAGTGTGGGGCTTTGTAAGCTGGGACTTACCCATGAGCACCCATGGGTGTGGTCTCTGTGGCTCCTATGTACACACTAAGGGAGTCTGGAGAGGAACAGAAGAGCGAAGGCTCCTGAGCAGGACTACCCCTAAGGAGCAAGGGGTTAGCAAGGACTGGGGAGCCCCAGCCATGAGAAACCAGGCAGTGGCTGCACTCTGCCGCGGAACCGCTTCACTCAGCCCTGTCCTGCCTGACCTTTGGACTGGGGAGCCAAGGCAAGGGTCCTTCTTGGACACTTCTGCATAGGCCTATCCCAGCCAGGAGTCACTTAGATCCCCCAACACAGAGTCAGAGCCCCCACATTAACGCCCTGAAATATGACTGTCACAGGCATTTTCTCCTCTGTCCTCACCTCTTCAGGCCCCTGAGCCCCAGTCCTGGAAGTCAGGCAGCAGCCAGCCGCTTGGTGGAAAGGAGGCTGACGCTGTGTCAGCCAGGGCTGGATGGAGAGTCTGGCAGCAAAGACCTGCAGGATCTCCTAAGCCTGTGTCTCACCTGGATGCCCAGGTCCTCGTCACACTCAGGGGCTTACTGACCTCTCCAGGCAAGGGCGTACTATTTATGTCCTAACTCAGCAGGAAGTGACCCTCTCCAGGTTCCCATGGTGTCCCCTAACATCTTTATCCTATTCTCTGGGCTCCATCTACCCAGACTCTGCCTTCCCAAGACACCCATTCCCAAGGCATCCTCTGGCTTCCCTCAGTCTCCCCTAAAAGCCTGCCTTCTGGACTAGATAAAGTCGGCTAAGCAATTCCCAAGCCCATGACCCAGGAGGCACTAGTTTTGCGTGGCCTGCAATTTTTCAAGAATGAAAAGCATAATAACAAGAAGCCAAAAACCTTCTTTGAGAAATGAGTCGGCAACATGTGGGTAACTCCCCCATGACAGCTCTTCGCCCTGGGTTGGACTGCTGGGCTCTGCTGCAGACATTTCCCGTATCAGGGTGAGGGCTGAGATGTCAATGCTTTGAGACACTGCACACTTTACAGAAAGCACCTACGCCTTCAAAGCCTCTGTGTTAATCAAAGGTGATTAAAGCCAGGTCCCCCGCCGGGGGAGTTCTTTCACGGCTCTGAACACGTAAGGAAAAGCAGAGATGCTTATCTGGCCAGCACGGCAGGAACTTGCTCCTTTCTATAAAAATATACACACTGACAGGACAAGCTGCAGATTTACAATTTGTCTGATTTGATCCCCTCTCGGCACGGGAACCCCTGGCTTGTGTATTCCATTAGCAGAGCTGCTGTGGGGCTGGTCCAGAGAGGGCGAGGCAATACTGATGTTACCTCAGTGTCACTCCCAACCCCCAGGCAGAAGCAGCCCCTATCCTCCATCCTCTAGCAGTGCTTTGGTTGGCTTCTTTGCAGCCTGGAGTGTATGGTGATGTGGCCATCACCCTAGACCAGGAGTTCCTGTACCTTCCCAGACCCCTGAGACAGCTTTCCTAAGTCTCTAGATGCTCCCTAGAAAACCAGGAGCTGCACCCTCTGTTCCAACCCAGGAAACAGAATCAGCACCTGCATTTCTGTCTAACACAGCAGGGCTCCCCAGGCTGTTCACAGGGTGATTAATTGAAAAGACACTACCAAGGCCAAAGGCCATCTTCCTCCTGGGCAGGGCTACCAAACAGCCCCAGCCTTGGGGAATGGACGAGTCCCAGGAGATCAGGGACAGAAAGCGCTCCAGGGGCCCTGGTGGCTCTGAACTTTTTCCTTGGGAGGCCTAGGAAAGGATGCCTGCAAGCTTATTGGAAACCAAGCCTGCAAACTGAAACAACAAGACGTTATTTTCAGTACGAATATTAGTAAACACTTGTGGAATACTGACTGTGATAGGTGAAGTCCTGATAGTGACCTTCAGAAACCACTTTGTGTGTGATGGAGCTGGCGTGTGTAAAGAAAGTCACCGGGAATAAAAACAGAGATACCTGGTTCTTACAGATAAGAAACAGCAGAGGTGCGGTAAGTGCAACACTGTGAGAAGGGATGCCAAGGCAGGGCTAAGGGTGACTCATAACAGCACGGCGCATCTTACCCAAAGACTGGCGCAGCCAGATCTGCTCGTTAAGACTTTGTCCAGGTCCAGGCTGCTGATAGGGGGAAGATAATCCAAGCAAAGAAAGGCACTGTCCTTTCTGCCTACAGCCATGGCCCTGAATTTACCTGCAAGAGAAGCAGGAAGCAGCCCTGCTCCTTGCTTGGGGAGGTGATGGTGTGGAGAAGCCTGGGCACTGACCCCATGCTGTCTCAGCACATCTTGTGTTGCTATAAAAGGATACCTGAGGCTGGGAGCCAGACCAAGAGAAAAGACTGATTACTCAGTTCCGAGGCTGAAAGCCCATGATCGGTGACTGGAACTGTTGGGCCCATTGTGAGGTCCCCTGGTGCATGACAGCGTGCAGAGAGTGACATGTGATGGAATTCACAAAAGAGGAGGCTGAGGGTCAGCGCACCTGTCCCAATACCACCTGCCTTCCGCAAGAGCTCAGCTACTCCCGCCACACCTGACCGACCTTTGTGAAGACTGACCCAGCTGCCCAGCTACCTTCTGCAAGGCCTCCTGGCCACTGGAAATCCAACTCTCCTGCCTCCCTTTCTACTCCAACTATACTTTAGTCCCATGACACTGGACCAGCATATACATGCCTTGGGCCCTGCCTCCTTTCCATGCCCCTTGTGCTGGAAGCCACACTTCCACACTGGAGTGTCATTCACACCACATGTCACCTGCTCTATGACTCCCAGGTTAAAGTGATTCTTCCTCCTTTACTCATGTTCTACTGTCCCTCAACTTCTCCCTAATAAGCACACATTTTTCCCAGAACAATAAGTAAGTGAAGGTTACTGGGTCAATTCTCTGACACTTAAGCTGTAAAGATGCATGTGACCAGCCACAGAAGCTGCTGGAGAAGTAGATGCATTTATCTGGATTCTAGGACAGGCATGGGGGCTTCTCAGAAGACAGATGGCCTCCTTGTGCCTTTCCCCAGGCTGGCTTTGCCCACAACTCAGAGCTCCCCTTTAGCTTTTCTGGTGGCTTAGTGACCAGCCAGGCACACCAAAGGCCTGTGCTCTTCTGGGTGTAAACATAGCTACCTCCATGATGAATATTCACTTGCTGACTCTCCTGCCTCCCTTTCTACTCCAACTATACTTTAGTCCCATGACACTGGACCAGCATATACATGCCTTGGGCCTTGGATTTTCCCCCTGTAAAACAGTATGGGAAGCCCCTCTCCAGCCTTTTGAGCTCTACTGAGACATCACCATTCTAAGATTCTTCAGGAACTCCATTTTCTGTGCACCAGGAAATATTTTTGTTTCAGAAACAGAACCCCCGGAGATTAAGAAAGCTCAACGGGCCTCAGATGTGCTTGGCAGCCTCTGTAGGTGTCAGTGTTTGACAGGAGGGCAGCCTCTATGGAAGGCAGTCTCCATACTGCAGAAGATGGCAGGCAGAACAGGAAGGTGGTCTCCAGGCATTTCCATGTGGCCTCTTAGCTGGCTAGGGTTTGCCCTGCAGGAGACACTGAGGTATGGACAGGTTAAGCTGCCCTTCAGAGTCAGTGGACACTCAGGCTAGTGTCCCCTTCCTGGATCCTCACCTAAGTGGGATGAAAACTTGCATCATGAGGTTTGACCTTCCACAAGGTGCTGCTGCTTCTCAAAACTGAAAAATAGAAAATTGCCTTTTGCTTTTCTCCAGCAACTCTGGCTAAAATACACTGGCCCTTCCGAAGACGATGGTAGTGGCAGAGAGCAACAGATGGAGACAATTAACCCAAGGCCCTGTCAGCTCAGCTGGCCCCAGGGCCAGGACTCCAGCTCCATTGTCTTGACCTCCATGATGGATGGGAAAAGTTTGTCCCCAAAGACGGACACTCGAGACCCTTGAGGTGCTGGGCCCTGCCCTTGCATCACCTTTTAAGAAGAACCAGCTTGAGGATAGAGGAGGCTTTGAAGTCCTCAGCCCTATCTGGGAGGGGTCTCCAGGCTCCTTCTGGGCTGGGCCCAGTGGGTTCGTTTCACAGAGAACAGAACCAAATAACAACGGCACCTCAGTTTACAGAAGGCAAAGCCCAGACGTCCTAGAGCATGGTCACCTCCCCTGTCTCCTGCAAGCAGGGCTGGGGCTCTGAGAGTCTTTCAGAGAATCATAAGCACAGCAGCTGCTCCAACAAACAGACTGAGACACAGCTCTCAGATGCTGGTGTGAGGACCTTTGGGTTTCGAACCTGGTAGCCACCGTCAATGTAGGAAGCTGCTCCAGGTGTAGGGAAACACATGATGGGCCAAGTTCCAGGGGTGGACATGGGGAAGAAAGAGAAATCAGCAAACTGGGGAAAGGAAAATTCACTGAGCACAAAGGCAGTAAGCAAAATGAAAGAAATTAATAGCCTGTATCAGTTTGAAATTAAGGTGAGTGAGCTTACCACAAAGAGGAAGTCATTAGAGTAGCATAGAAGCCACATTAAGCAATAAGTTATGTACATATCCCACCCTCCTTCCAGTGCAACCACAAACCTGCACATTGAAGAACATGAGAGAGGAAGGAAGAGACCAGCCAGGAAGCTCACCCCAGCATGAGGCATCGGTGAGTTTTGTGGGATTGCTTTTCACCTTGTGTGTCCTAGACTGGTACTAGAGAAATGTCTATGCATTTAGATGGAGACAGTCATGGTGTCACATCGCTTCCTGTTGCTGTGACCGAATGCCTGAGAAAATAAATTTAAAAGAGGAAAAGTTGGTTTAGATTCACAATTTCAAAGGCTTCAGTCCATGGTCACTTGGTCCATTATCTGTGGGCCTGAAGTGAAACAGTACATCATGCAGGAGAAAGCTGCTTACCTCATGGTGGCCAGGCAAGGGAGAGACAGAAAGACAAAAGAGGCTGAGTGCCAGCCAGGGAAGGGCATGAGCTATGCCCTTCAACCATACACCTTCACCTTCAGTGATTCACTTCCTCCAATTGGTTCTCACCCACTAGAGTTTCCACCACTTCCCAAAGGCACCACCAGCTGGGGTCACCCTTTCAACACATAAGCATTTAAGGGTACCTAAGATCCAGATCACAACAGCCACTCCTCCAACATAAGTCTTGTCTCAGTAGCTTCATAGGACAAGAAAGCTTTAGACAATGACTGTTCTGCCCCAGCAGGCACCCTGAGAAAACACACAGCCCACCATCACTCCACAACCAGAGGCCAAGTGGAGACCCTACTTCCACTCTGCAAAATGTGATGAGTCCCCCAAACTGCCCACACTGAAGCAGAGAAGATTACATGGGAAGACAGGCATGTTACCTTTGCAAACACGATAAGCAGCCCTGCTTCCCAGCATCACGGACACCATGCCAGGAGCCTGAACCTCATCTCTATGCAGTGGTGTCTAGGCAACTGTTCGTGCCAGGATGGATCAAGGACACTGGGCAGAACACAAGGCTTAATTACCATCGAGGGTCTCAAACATAATAACGAAAGTATTTCAGCTTCAACTAAATCAACTGAGACTTAAGAGGATCTCAGAATGAATGTGCCAAGATTATCACCAAATAACGCAATCTTGTGCATGTGGGAATGTTTGGGCAAGAATTTCTAAACAGGCGTCATAAAATGCTTCAAAGAGCACTTGTGAAAAGACTTGAAGCAAGTTTTAAAAAGACATTCTCAGCAAACATAAAAAATATGAAAAGGAACAAAATGGAAAATTTAAAGCGTAAAGCAAGACACACAAACTTAATGGAAGTACTCAACCAAGAGAATAAAGAGAATGGAGAGGATTCAGAGAGAATCGGTGAACTTGAAGATACAATAGACTGATATTAAGTGAATCATAAGCAAATACCAAATATAGATGGCATCGATCACAATCAAGTTCACTTTGGAAGCAACAGAGCCCTGCTGTCCCCTGAGGCTCCTACCATGGTCACAGAGCACCCTCAGTTCTCCTGTCCCAGGACCCTATATCAGAGAGAACATTGTGGTGCCAGAGGAAGGGAGGACAGATTTGAGGATGTACAGCTGGCTTAAAAACACCACCCTGTCCCCGGGCACTGTGTGGCCCTGGACACATCCCTTAATCTCTTAGCTTCTGTCTTTGCTTCTTTGAAATTGATGTAAGAACAAGAAATTGTCCAGAAGGCTACAGGTGCTCTGTGACCATTTGCATAAAATCTGCAGGTATGAGCTTGCACAGTGTCTTAGTTATTTTTCTCACCTTGCTGAGACAAAATATCTGACATCCAAAATTAAGGAGGGAAAGGTATATTTAGCTTACAGTTTGTGGAGGTTTCAGTCCAAAATCAGCTGGCTCCAAGGCAGGTGACATGGCACAGGGGAAACACTTTAAGGTAGCAGAAAACAGCAAAAGCAATAAAATCAAAAGAGTGGAGAGCAAAGAAGAACAAGTATCTTTTCCTCCCTTATATTGTATGCAGGCTACTTGCCCTTAGGTGGGTGTAGCACTGACACTATCTCCATGCCCTCATCTTGCACAAGTCCAGGATGCTTACAAAGTGAGGATCCTGGCCCTACTGAATCACTGAGTTAAACTTCTAAACTTCTCAAATTGACACAACAAGCAACATCCTAGAACAATAAGGACATGTCCTCTACACCCTAGGATATAGAACTCTAGAGTTACTTAATTAAGCTTTTAGACTTCTCAAGTTAACACAATGTATCAACTATTACACACATGCATTTGCACAGCTATATGAATATCCAAATGTGTTTGCAGATACATTTGCACATACACATGTTTATATATGTGCCTGAGAGACTTCTGAATATGCTTAAAATATAGACAAAGGGTTGGTTCTAGAGCAGTAATGATGTTAAAATAATAAAGAAGAAGACTCTTACACTAAGGGGGCTCAAATGCCCTGGGCTTCTACTTAGATGAACCACTAAAACCAACTCAGTTCAATTTGCTGTATGTGGTGAATTGAGGAGGAAAGAAAAGAAGCTCAGCCCATCACTGCTGGCCAATGAGACACTGGCTGCATGTTCTCAAGCTCCTCACCTGTACAACCGCTCAGACTGTAAGCAAAGGACCTCCCCTCTCAGCCGCTTCCAAGAGAGTCACCGTTCCGAGTCACTGCCTGCTCCAATGGCCTCCCTGACCTTGGCCCTGACTGCTGAGGACTTGGCCCTGAGGGGCAGTGTGTGCACTGGTGTGTGTCACTCTCCCCCACTGGGGTCATGCCAAGGTCTTCTTGCTGCCCTTTCTCCACACTCAGGCAGCCTGAGTCTCACAGGTCTCCCCAGGAGTCCTGAGACCCTGGGCCTGCATCCCAAGACAAGGTGACAGGGACATACACACACACATGCATACAACTATGGCCAGGGTTGTGTAGAGGCGGTCAGAAGTTAGGGACAAGGCAGCCAAGACTGGGCCCTTGGATCCTGCAGGGAAATGCCCGGGTCTTTCCACAACTTCTAACCATCCTGGAGCCCTCCATCCCCAGAGCACACAGGGACAAATGTTCCTGGTCAGTCTGAAGCTGATACAACAAACCATGCTCATTGGGGAGATGGTAGCCTACAAAGAACCATGGACCTCAGGAAGCTGTGTAAACCTGGCAGCAGATGGGCCGCAGAAATACAAAGGTAACTGGAAGGGAAATGTGGGTGAGATGCCATGCTGCAACCAAGATCAGTTTCCCAAAGGGGACACCAGGAAACTAGGTCTACCAGCCTTTAGCAGTCAGGAACCAGACCACAGCATGGATTCCTTACCTCTTCAACAAAAAGATGAACAACTCACAGGGAAGGGAGATTGGTCTGGCTCAGGTTTCAGAGGGGTCAGTCCGCGGTCATTGTTTCCCTTGCTTTTGGATTGCACAGGGACCAGTATATCACTGCAGGGAGAGAGTCAAAGCTTCTTGCCAAGCAAGGGCAGAAGCAAGAAGGGGTGGGGTCCTGATGTCCCCTCCATGGGCAGGTTGCAGTGACCTCGCTACCTCCCACCGGGCCTTATTTCCTCAGAGTTCTGTCACCTGCAGCAGGACCCAAGGCTGGGACAAGCCCAGAACAAGGAGCTTTGAAAACATTTGACATCCAAACCACAGCATGGGGCAGGAGTAAGACCATCCAAATAAGAGCCTGAGGCTGTGTTACTGTGGGGGTGATCGTCCTTCCAGGGGATGTGTCTGTATACCTGTGAGTCTGTCTGTGAGTCTTGTGCCTGAGTCCATGTCTGTGTGACACATGTGCACTAGATGCAAATGTGATTTTTGTGACTCAGTTTCACCTAATGGTGGATTCTGACCACTCTCCTCCATCCTTGCATACTCAACTCATCCCACCCCATCTGCCAGAAGCATCAGAGGTTCCTTCAGGCAAAGTCATTGTGATTGATGTTTCTTGAGCTCTTGGTGCAGCCCAGATCAGGTAGGGACCCCATCCCCTGCCCATAGGTACAGGGACCCTGGGAGTGACTCTTTCCAGCACTCAGGTTAAGCTAAGGAGCTCAGGCTAGGCCTTCACATGATGCCAGCCCTCCCATCTGACCCTGCTCTCTAGCCTGGCTGCTTCCATCCAGCCCTTCCAAGCCTGGTGGTTTAGGGGCTCCACGGGGGAAGTCCACCCTTCTTCCAGAGACGTATCATTTTGCTCAACTCTTCCTTTATGTCTCAAGATTATGCAGGGCACCATACTCAGCCCTCCAGCTCCTTGGGAGTTGTTTCCAGTTTGCTTGTTCCAAAAGTGATTAGACACATCCAACCCTAGAACATAAGCCCAGGTGTGCTTTCTCAAAACCAGGTGGGAAGAAGAACAGCTGGTTCCAAAATGCCAACCAGGGTCCTGAGAACCCTAGGAACACAGGTGCCAGAAGACCTGGGACCAGGCTCATGCTCCCCTGGCAGGCACTCACAGGACTCAGCCTGCTTCCAGTGCAGATCTGCGGACCTTTCAGCTTCCTGACTCTGCTATGAGCTCCAGGTCTTAAACTGTCGACTGCATCCTGTGGACCTCCAGCACTCAGTGGCCCTTTCAGATATCCCTGTCCTAAAGAACACACCCCGAGTCTTCATTGCGTTGGAAGATGCCTCTCTTCTACAGGCGCTGAAAGATTTGGAACTGGTTACTTCAAAGACTCATTGACTGCAAATTGGTCCATACAGAGGAGCAGTAACCACCTGTTAAGGCCAGAGGCACCCTGTGTGTCCTCATTGCCCACACTGCCACCCACCTATCATGCTCAGCGCTTACCCAAGCTCTTGGTACACACGTGGGATTACTTAATAACATCCTCTCAGTTGACAGCTCTGCTCAACACACATTAGGGACAAGAGATATGAATTTCTCAGCCAAGCTAACCAGACCGAAAGGCAGACACTACTGTTATTCAGCACAGAACTGACTTACCACAGCAACCGACAAGGGTTTCATGGTAACATAAAATTCAACCCATTGGATTGGCCAAAAGATGTCAAGGCCAAGTGAGCACCATGCATGCTAGTTTGCTCCTGTAACTTTAGGTTGAGTATTCATTTCTTCCTCTTAAACGTGTATTAACTCACAGGTTTGCTCGGCATAAGCTCTACCAGTAATTCAGTGGGATTCTACTCTGCACTCTTGGGGATTCCTTGGTTCCATTGCTATATTTGTTTGTTTGTTTGTGTATACCAACAATTGAACTCAGAACCTCGTGCTTGCTAGGTAGGCGTTGTGCCACTCCACTGCTGTATTTGTAAACCCAGAGACAAGCTTTGCTGCCCCAGTGCACATGTGACCCCGGATCCCAGACCTCTGGAAGAGTTTGAATGCATTCTCATGTGTCAGTTTGCTCCTCTGGTAAAGGGGCGCAGGTGATCTCCTCCTCAGCCCGAAGCAGTCAGACATCAGCCAGACCCAATGCTTATGTGCCCCGCCTTGCAATTTATTTGTGCATGCTGGTTCTGTGCTTCCTATGAGCTAATCTGCCTAAATATAGTCAGGATACAATACAAACAACCATGTGCAGTGTGTCTGGAAGGACATTAATAATGTATGCAAAAGTTCCCAGCAGATAGCACGATTTTTTTTTTTAAAAAAAAGTCCTCAAAGGAAAGCAATAGAGTGTGAGGATAGAGTCCTGTCACCCATTGGCTTCCAAGGGAGAGTGAGTCCAGGAGCCCCTCAGATGGCAAATCCAGGGATGTTTGCACCTCTCTTTGACAGGGCACTGTACGCATCTGCACAGAACACTGCAGTCTTCTAATATGCTTTAAACTACCCCTAGATTGCTTGTCATGCCAAAGATACAGGGTAAATGCTAGGTAAATCATTGCTACAATAAGTTGTTTAGAGAGTAATGACCAAAAAGCCAGGGTTTGGGTGAGCTGTGGGCGAGGAGGATGCAGGTAGAGGAGGATGCAGGTAGAGAGTGGCAAGAAAGGCCAACAGAGCTGCTCGGAGAAGCCAGGATGTGTGGACCCACAGTGCCACACAGAGAGGCAGCCTGGGAACCCAGCTTGCCCACTTCAGTCTGAAATCCAACCGGCCAGACCCAGAGCTACTGGCAGCAGCAGGACCCTAGGAAACACCCTCAGAGGCAGGGACGTGGGGTGGGCACTGCCTGTCTGGAGAGCCTTGGGTCTCCTGGGGTTTAACTGTTTTCAGCCTTGTCCTGAGTACAAACCTAAGCTGTTGAAAGATGCAGAGACTCTTGAACTGCAGTAGCCAATTCGTGCAACCATCACCACTCACACTTCACCTATGCTTGGGATGGGGTAAAACGTAAACCTGATACATGCTAAATATAACAGCTGATCTGAGGAAGAAAAAGTTCTAGAACGGGGCAGCACTCAGGAAACACAGGTGGTTCCAAAGCCCTACCTGCTCTGAGGTGAGCTGAATGCCCAGCCAGAAAAACCAAAATGGGACCTGCTGCAGAGATTCCCGGCTGGGGCAGTTCATTTATCTTATTGGTGTAACCCAGATTGGCTGAAGGTTGGAACACCATGATTGGCTGAGGCCCTGTTGCTAGGTAACCAGAGCCTACATCTGTTAGGATACCACTCTCTGGCCCACCAGCTAGGCTGCGGTTATCTGTGTAGATGCTTCCTGCCAGACTTCATCACCTCAAGATGGAGACTGCTGTGGAGCAAATCCATTCCCTGGTCTGAGAACTGTACCAGCACCCCACACACAGCTCATTCTCCATCACACTCCCCAGAGGGTGGCAGGCTGCTGGGATTGAAGTCCTAAAGGAGGGCAGGCCATGACTGGTGAGCTGCCCCCACCCCCAAGAGATTTATTCTCAGAGTCTTTGTGATACCTTGACAGTGGTCATTGAAGCAGGTCTCCATGAGGGCAGACACTGTGGGACTCAGGCCACTACGACTTCAACAGCTACTAACAAGGGAGTCTTTCCCAAACTGAGAAAAGCACTGGTCCTGGATGAAATAAAGGCTCTAAAAACAACAGTGCTGGCCATCGCCTGAAGAGGAGTAATTGAAACAGGCACTTCCTTTCCTTCCAGAAGCCTTTGATGGCCCAGGCAAGCAGGGCCCAGCTACTAACTGAAGAGTGAGCGACACCTCAGGGAAGGCCTGGGCAGCTTGGAGATGAGAGACAGGCCTTCAGGGTGTCCTGGATAGAGTCCTGGAGCTCCTCCTCCTCCTCTTCCTATCCCTCCTGGTGTCCCCATGGTCCTCTCCTTCTCCATAATCCCTTGGCAGGAGAAGCTGTCAGAAGCACTTCCTGCCTTGGCTGCTGGGAGCTCCCTTGAGCTCTGGATTCTGTCACCCCTGCCGCCCAGCCCTTCCCTCTGGGCCCTGATTGAAGATGGTGCCCGAGAGATTTATTCTCAGGGCTGAGGCCGGCGACGGCCTGAGAAGGCCATGGAGAATGGGAAGCCACACCACCCGGCCGAATTCCACGGGCTGTTGTGTTGGGATGGGGAGGGAGGAAGCAGACGAAGGGAATTACCAATCTGTATCTGCTGCCCCAGCTGAGAGACTGCACAGTGCCATTCCTGCCTGTCCTGGCACCTTCTCAGGACACCTGGGACCCAAGAGTGTACTTGTGATTCAGTTGGGTATCAGCATCACACCATTAGCAGCCTGTGGAACCTGCTTCCTGGCCAGCCCGCCATGGGAGCCTGTCTTCGGTACCCATTCCTGTATCATGCCTCAGTCTCCCTACCACTGTCCACTCAACCCATTTAACAAAGCAACAGTAACTCACAATAGCAAGGAATGTTGGTGTATCCTTACGATTCACCAATATTCCCTGCTGAGGCTGAGGCAGGAGGACTGGAAGTTCAAGACCAGCCCAGGCAACTTAGCGACTTAGCAAAATCTTGTTTCAAAATAAAGCAATGGTAGTAAAGTGCAGGGGTCCCTTGGTGTCTGGAAGGTTTTTTTAGGGGAGTCCCACAGATGCCAGATCTAAGCATGTTCAAGCCTTTTGTAAAAAATGGCATAGTGTTTACAGAGAACATACAACACCCTCCCATCCCCTCAGATCACCTCTAGATGACTTGGGCATTGAATACAGTGTGACTCATGTTGCAGTATGTGACCACGAGCTGCATAGAGGAGGAAAAGATTCCGAAGTGGGACTTGGTTCAGTCACTCAGAGGCCCAGGGGGACTCTTTTTCCACCAAGGACACCCAGCCATCAGGGAAACTCTGGGAGAGGCAAACGGCCCCAAGCCCAGAACTCTGTGGCTTTTATTTAGAATCTCAGTGTAAGAGAAAAAAGCAGTTTGGGCCAGGAGCTGTGTCAAGGTTAAGCAGCTTTTCCTGGGGAAAGGTGAGGACAAATGGCCAGAGGCAGCATACTTCACTAATCTATACTTCTTGTGTCACTACTCAATTCTGGCCGCCTGTCTTATTTTGCCTCCCAATTTAATTATTTATTCTCGCAGAGCCTGTGTGCCTTTTGCCTTGCACTTTAATTATTTGTGTGCTTTTTCCCTGCATTGTAACCATTCGCTCCTCATAGAGCCTATGTGCTTTTGTTCCTCTGTTTATTCAGTCTAGTCATTCACTCCAGGCAAGGTCCCCCGCACACTGTCGCTCAAATCACCTTCCAAGCTATGTTTAGGGAACAGTGCAGAGTGAAGGCAAGCATGTGGCACGCAGGCGGGCTTTTTCATACTAGTTCAGCTCCACGGCTGATTGGATGTGCAGGCCCACAGCTGCATGTGACAGTAAGTGTGAGAAGACGTGTGCCATCCGAGACAGACTGAGTTACACTCGCAGTTGCACTAAATGCAAATGTGTGCAGTCCTCGGCAGGCAGGAAGGGCTGGCAGCTGCGTGACTACAGGGGACCCCTTCTGAGGTGGGGTGGTGTGAATGTTTTGGAGCTTGACAGGAGTGAGGATCGCACAGCCCTGGAATGCGTTGTGACCACGCCGAACAGTGTAGTCTCCTGCTGCAGTTTACCTGAGTGTGTATCTGAGATCAGCCCTCATAATCACATTCGGACTCACTTACTACAGGTGAACTGCAGGTTTATATCCTGGTCACAAGATCTATTTGTAGTTAAAGTTACCTTAAAATCTGCCGTCTTAACTGTAAACACATATATAACATGTCACATACGTGAACACTACGTGTTCTCTTGCTATACGTTGCAATTTTCCTTTGAAAGGGTTGCAGCCCCTGGTGTGGCATCTCTGTGTATGTGTGCATGTGTGCATCTGTGTGTGTGTATGTGTGTGTGTGTGTCTGTGTGTGTGTGAGAGAGAGTTTCCTAAGCCACTGACCCCAGCCACACTGCATGATCCTCTTTTCCTGGTTCAGTTTCTTGTGTGTTAAGCTGTGCTGCATTTCAGGGCTCCTCTCTGGCTGTCGCATTGTTCCCTCGCCGGGGTCTCCCCCTGGACCAGGCTGCAGCCCTACAAGCCACCCCATGTGTGTCCACTGTGCACAGGCCTCCCGGGTGGCGCTGCCCTGTCATCCCTGATGTCTGCCCTTTCTGTGCTCGGTCTGCTCTTCTTAGCCTGGGTTCTCCTCCTCCTCCTCCTCCTGCATTTCCAGGCGTCTCTGCGCTGTCTCTTCAGAGCATCTCCGCTCCTGAGCTCCCCACTGAGTGAACGAAGGGGCCACGCCGTAAGACGCCGTGGAAACCAGGACTCACTCAGCAGACTGTCTCAGTCTGCTCTCTGTTGCTATAACAAACCCTAACACTGCATGCTTTCTGGAAAAAGAGGTCTGTGGAGCTCACAGCTCTAAGGTTCAAGAGCACAGCACAGTCTGTGCCTAGAGCCCATGAGGACTATATGGCAGATGGCACTGCGAGGGCAGGAGCACAAGCAAGAGAAGAGTTTGGCACATGTGGACTGGGGTAGGGAGGGCCCTGGTTCCCTGTGGTGACCCATTTCATTCTCAAGGAAGGCAGTCCCTGTCCCACGAGACCTACATTCCCTAACTACCTGC
>PVJX010013527.1:0-47214 GCA_004027295.1 Dolichotis patagonum | reverse complement strand
AAAAAAAAAAAAAAAAAAAGGAGGAGTAGCTATCCTGTTTGTAGACAATGTGAATTTCAAACCAAAAATGATCCAAAGAGATAAAGAAGGTCACTACATACTGGTTAGGGGAACACTTCAAGAGGAAGAGATAACGATCTTAAATATATATGCACCAAATTCCAGAGCACTCAGCTATATAAAGCAAATACTAACAGAAATGCAAAATCAAATAAGCAATAATACAATTATAACAGGAGACTTTAACACACAATTGACCCAAAGGGACAGATCAACTAGACAGAAAATCAGCAAAGACATAACAGAACTGAATCACACCTGTGAACAAATGGACTTGATAGATGTATACAGAATGTTCCATCCAACAACATCAGAATACACCTTCTTCTCAGCAGTACATGGGACATTCTCTAAAAGAGACCATATACTAGCCCACAGATCATACTTAAGTAAATGCAAAAGAATTGAAATTATCCCATGCATGTTATCAGATCATAGTGCTGTGAAACTAGAAATTAATGATAAAAGAAATTGCAAAAAACCTACAAACACATGGAAACTGAATAATACACTCTTGAGCAATCAGTGGGTCACAGAGGAAATTAAAGAAGAAATTAAACAATATCTACAAGCAAATGAAAATACAGATACAACTTACCAGATTTTGTGGGATGCAATGAAAGCAGTCCTCAGAGGAAAATTTATTGCATTTAGTTCCCACACCAGGAAGACAGAATGAACACAAATAAACAACCTGACACTAAAACGCAAACATCTAGAAAAAGAAGAGCAAACCAAGCCAGAAACCAAAAGAAGGGAGGAAATTATAAAGATCAGAGCAGAAATTAATGCAATAGAGACTAAGAAAACAGTACAAAGGATCAATGAATCAAACAGTTGGTTCTTTGAAAGAATCAATAAAATTGATAAGCCCCTGGCCAACCTTATTAAAAAAAGGAAAGAAAAAACTCAAATTCATGCAATAAGGAATGAAAAAGGTGAAATTACTACAGACTCAGTGGATATACAGAAGATCATCAACACCTGTTTTGAAAACCTCTACTCTCATAGGTTTGATAACACTGAAGAAATAGACAGATTCCTAGATACATATGAACTACCAAAGCTGGATCAGGAAGATGTAAAACTGCTGAATAACCCAATTTCTATTACTGAAATTGAAAATGTAATTAAGTCCTTGCCTACGAAGAAGAGTCCAGGCCCAAATGGATTCACTGCAGAATTCTACAAGAAATACAAAGAAGACTTAATTCCAACACTCCTGAAACTCTTCAATGAAATTGAAAGGGAAGTAATTCTTCCTAAGTCATTCCTGGAAGCAAATATCACTCTAGTACCAAAACCAGAGAAAGACTCAACTAAAAAAGAGAACTATAGGCCAATCTCCCTAACGAACATAGATGCAAAAATTCTCAATAAAATATTGGCAAACAGGATGCAGCCAATCATCAAGAAGATTATACACCGTGACCAAGTGGGATTCATCCCAGGAATTCAGGGATGGTTCAACATACGCAAAACAATAAATGTAATCCACCATATCAATAGAGCCAAAAGGAAGAACCACATGACCATCTCTATAGATGCAGAAAAAGCTTTTGATAAAGTCCAACACTCATTCATGATAAGAACCTTACAGAGAATTGGAATAGAAGGTCTTTATCTCAATATGGTAAAGGCCATCTATGACAAACCAACAGGCAGCATCATATTAAATGGTCAAAAACTGAAATCCTTTACCTTAAGTTCAGGCACAAGACAAGGATGTCCATTATCACCACTGTTATTCAACATAGTATCGCAAATACTAGCCAGAGCAATAAGACAGGAAAGAGAAATAAAAGGAGTAAAGATAGGAAAAGAGGAATTTAAATTATCATTATTTGCATGTGACATGATACTTTACATAGAAGACCCCCAAAACTCTATTGAAAGACTCCTAGATATAATAAATAAATTCAGCAAGGTAGCTGGATACAAAGTCAATTCTCAAAAATCAATAGCATTTCTATACTTTACCAACAAAAGTACTGAGAGAGAAATAAGAGAAGCTACACCCTTTAAACTAGCATCCAAAACAATGAAATACTAGGAATTAATCTCACAAAAGGAGTAAAAGTGCTATACAGCAAAAATTATAATACCCTGAAAAAGGAAATCGAAGAGGACCTCTGAAAATGGAAAGACATCCTCTGTTCATGGATAGGAAGAACAAACATTGTAAACATGGGCATTGTCCCAAAATTATACAGATTCAACACAATCCCAATCAAAATACCACTAACATACCTCATAAATCTAGAGAAATCACTCCTAAAATTCATCTAGAACCAGAAGAGACCTAGAATAGCAAAGGCAATTCTAAGCAACAAAGGCAAGGCAGGAGGCATCACAATCCCCGACTTGAAATTATACTGCAAAGCTACAGTAATAAAGTCAGTATGGTACTGGAATAGAAACAGACTGGAGGATCAGTGGAATAGATTGGAAGATACAACCACAACCACAAACTCACTCAACCACCTTATCTTTGATAAAGGGGCCAAACATGCTTGCTGGAAGAATGACAGTCTCTTTAACAAATGGTGCTGGAAAAATTGGCTGTCCATTTGCAGAAGACTAAGACTAGACCCATGTCTATCACCATACACTCAACTAAAATCTAAATAGATCAAAGATCTAAATATTAAAACAGAAACACTAAAACTGCTGGAAGACAAAGTAGGTAAAAATCTCAAAGATTTAGGGGTTGGAAGAGAATTCATGAACAAGAATCAAACTACACGGGAAATACTCCCAGAATCAATAACTGGGACCACATCTTCTTAAAGAGTTTCTGCATGTCAAAAGAGGTTTCCAGCAGAGTGAAAAGAAAACCCACAAATTGGGAAAAAATCTTCATGGACAGTTCCTCAGACAAAGGACTTCTGTCTAGAACTTACAAAGAATTAAAACAAATCAGACCCTCGAAATTCAAAGACCCAATCCAAAAATGGGCATCTGAAATGAATACACAGTTCTCAGATGAAGAAATACGAATGGCAAATAAATACATGAAGAAATATTCATCATCATTAGCCATGAGAGAAATGCAAATTAAAACCACACTGAGATTCCATCTCACTCCAGAAAGATTGGCCAGGATAGAAAACACTACCAACAACAAGTGCTGGAGAGGCTGTGGGGAAAAAGGAACTCTTCTACACTGTTGGTGGGAGTGTAGACTGGTGCAACCACTGTGGAGGTCAGTCTGCAGATTCCTCAAAAAGCTGGGTTTGGAAGTCCCATCTGACCCAGCTATTCCACTTCTGGGCATGTTCCCAGAAGAACTGAAAACATCATACCACAGTGATATATGTGCACCCATGTTTATAGCAGCACAATTTGTAATAGCCAGATCCTGGAAACAACCTAAGTGCCCATCAACTGAGGAATGGATAAAAAAGTTGTGGCATTTTTATACAATAGAGTACTACTCAGCTATAAAGAATGATCACACTGAGATATTTATAAATAAATGCACATGAGTTGAGACCGTTCTCTTAAGCGAAATAAACCAAACTCACAAGTGTAAATACTGTATAGTCTCCCTAGTATGAGAGTTGAAAAGAGTCTATAAGATTTTATGGTAAGCATGAGTCCCCATCTCATAGCTTTGAAGCCTTTCAATGTTTTCATTCATCAGTTGGAATGGTTTTATTCTGTTTTGTTTGACTATATCATGAGTGATGATATGAACAGCTGTTTTGAAGAAAACAAAACATTATGACAGCTATTGCTGATTTAATATCGTCCTTCTTAGAAGTCCTACAATGCTTCTACTACCATTGGTTCTATCTATCACATTTGTGTCTTATTGGGATTTGAATATGTGTGATAGTTTAAACAAAATTTTTCTATCAAAAATGAGGTATTATAGTATCCATTGATCATTTTCTGTTATTCAGTTCAGAAAGCCCTGTAATTCTTTCACTCTTTGCATGGCTTTATACTATTTTGTTATGTTTGATATTATTGTATTTGAAACTATGCTCAACTGTAGCAGAGTAAGAGATATTGTGATAACTACTGTTGATGTCCGATTGTCTTAATGTAAAGTACTGTGTTGCCTATGTTGTCCTGTTCTGATCTGCTCTGTACTGCCCTCTTTTGTTTTATTCTCTTTAAAATAAAATTAAAAAATTAAAAAAAATTATATCTGAATTACAAGTGTACGTTAAACATTTGTGACATCACTAGAGATTATTTACATTTTAGTCTGTTAGACCTGATGACGCTGGAGATCCAGCAAACGCTTAAAGCAGAGCAGTTTGTCTTCCTGCATGGGCGGGCTGATGTTGTGGGGCGTCTCAGGGAACCTGCTGAGGCCCCTTCTGTGCCTTTGCTGACTGAGGAGACCAATTTAGAGTGCAGATTTAGAATGCTTTTCTTGTCACTGCTTTTTGGTTCTTACAAAAGCGAAATATTTTCTCTGTGCTCACTGCAGTGGCCAATGAATGATTTACCATCAGCAACCAGGAATAAGATGAGTAAAGTCTGTGGGTATTTTAGGAAGATTTTCTCCGTCGTGTGACTCTAGGTGCTGGCTTATGTAGGCTGTTCACACAGGGAGAGCCGTATTGAGCCACAGACTTTAAAATCTCAACTCCCTGTTGTAAAGATTTCTACAGAAGGCAGATTTTTACAAACAAGTTGTCTTCTGGTGTTTGGAACATGAATGAGGGACAGTCAGCACACCTCAAGGTGGTAGATTTGAAATTTTAAAAACAGACACAGAAATAAGTTTCTTTAATCACAGTGCGATGTAAGCATACACTTATCCACCCACCCAGCCATCCATGCACACCTACACACGTATCCCAACACAACCACACTCCTCCACACTCACACACTCATTCACATGTTCACCCACCCCTGCAAGTTGCCCTCAGTCAAAAAATTCTCTTGAAATATTGCTTACCCGTTACTGCCTGGGATTAGCTCTGATCATTGTGATCCTTTTTCATTTTTATTGGTACATGTTTGGAGTATATAATGATTACATTCTTCATGGGGGGTTGGTACACATGTGTAACTCATCTTGATTATCTTTTTCATCTTTTCCCTTCTCTCTCACCTCTCTCTATTTCTTGGGCCCTTCCATTTTTGCAAGAGTCCTACCTCTCTGTTTCTTCTTATAACTTATTCTTGCTGTTTATTTAGATTTTGAGTGTCCCATGTAAGAAAAACAATGTGATAGCTAAGCTTTGTTGTCTGATTTATTACATTTAACATTATGGTCTCAAGGTGCATCCATTTTCCTACGAATGACTCAAGTTTATCCTTTACTGTACATTGTGTATCCCGTTTTCTTTACTCATTCATCTGTTGATGAACATATTGGCTGTTTCTAAGATTTAGGTACTATGAGCTGTGGTGCTATAAATATAGGTGTGTATGTATCATTGTAATATGATGTCTGTAACTGTTTGGGGGAGATAAATAGGAATTGACCCTAGAGTGGATTGAATAGCATCTCTCTTCTAGTGTCTTGAGACATCTCCATAGAGCTTTCCATAGTGGTGTACTAGTTGACATTCCCTCCACCATGTAGAAGGATTTCTTTTTCTTTGTAGCCTTGCAAACATTTGTTATTATTTGATTTCTTGATGATTGTCATTCTTTCTGGAGTAAGATAGAATTACAGTGTTTTTAAATTTACATTTCTCTAATGGCCAGAGATGTTGAAATCTTTTTCATTTATTTGTTTCTATTCATTTCAATTGCTCACTTTTGGATTAGATATTTTATTTGTGGGGTGTATAATATTTTGAGTTCATTGTATGTTCTATATAGTAGTCCTTTGAGGAATAGATGGCAACATTTTTTCTCATTCTGCAGGTTGTTTCTTCACTCTTTTGGCTATTTCTTTTCCTGAGGAGAAAATTTTTAATTTAATGTGATCCCACTTTAATTTAATATGATCCCACTTGGTAATCCTTGGTACTATTTCTTGTGCTATTGGAGTTCTGTTCAGAAAATTCATGCCTATGCCTATGTCTTTAAGAGTTTCACCTATTTTGTCTTCCAGTAGCTTGTTTCTTTTTAAATATTTAGGTCTTCGATCTACTTTGATTTTCGCTTAATACATGGTGAGAGATATGGATATAGATTCAATCTGCTGCGTGTGGACAGTTTTCCAGCATCATTTGTTAAAGAAGATGTCTTGTCAAAGATCAGAGAGTGGAATGTGCCTAGGGTTGTTTCTGCATCCTCTATTCTGTTTCATTGATCCACTTGTCTGTTTTTGTGCCCAGAGATCATTGCTATTCTATCTTATTCACTTGAAAATATCACAAGCATCAATAAATGATTTTCATGGTCCAATAATGGGATGTGACCTACTCAAAAATACTCATCAGTGATAAAGCTCTCCAGAGACTATCAGATCTGAATTAGAGTTCTCTCTGACATCTGCCAGCTGTGTGACCTGTGGGAAGCTACTGTATCTCTGTAAACTCATTTCCTTATACTTAAGATAGGGTTAATGAGAGCATTCCTCTTGCAGGGCATTACTGCTGGTCTGACACTTGGAACTCTGCATAAATATGGTCCATAGTCAACCCTGAGCAGATGATGGCATGCAGACAATCTCAATATTAGGTACAAAAATAAGTTTCTTCTACCACCCTCAGCTTTTTTTTCTTTCTTTTTTTGTTTGAACTATGGATTAAACCCACAATCTTGTGCTTGCTAGGCACGTGCTTTACCACTGGCCTACATCTCTAACTCTTCATTTACTTATTTATTTGTTTTCCTGCTTTGTGCTGAGACAGGGTCTTGCTGTGTTGCCCAGGCTGGCCTTGAAATTTGATCCTATTGCCTCCTGTAATTACAGGTGTGCACCATTCTGCCTGGTTCTTTCCCTATTTCTTCATGTCACTGTATTTAAAAAGTGGTGTGGCATAATGATACATTATTTTAAGTAGCCTCAAATCTCTTTTGACAGGTGAAGGATGGCTGTACATGATAAATAAGCAACAAAAACGTCCTGACAACTTTTTTTTTTAATAATAGCAAAGTTTCATTAAAGGCAAGAAAAGAAATAGGATCTGCTAAGTAATTTTGGGCCAAGTAAAAATAGGAAGAAAAGTGTACCCTTTAGTGTGACGGTGGGCTACCCCGAAACAGAATTCAGTGGTATCAACCTCTTACCAATCATGTTTTCTTAGTATTTATAAGGTCTAATTAACCATTTGATGGAGGAGAATTTTGAAATAGAAAGTTGAGGCTGTGTAAGGTATTGTGAAGGTAGAATATTGTCTTTCTTCTGGGCTTTATCAGGGAGACAATCATGAGTCCTTCGAGGGCTACATGCTCATGTCTTAGATTAGACTCAGAGGCAGAGGTAGACAAGCAGTCAACTGCCACAGACACAAAGGTGTGAGATTATTCCTTTTCCACAGGAAATACTTGAGTTTCACTTAGCAAGTATGGGGAAAGGGAGGAGGAAGGCATGTATCGCATACAAATGGAACAGCCAACTGCATTTCTCATAATTCTCCATTTCTCAGGCCAGTGTGGTAACTTCCTGAAGAAATTTTAAGTATAAATTTTACATGGAAAGAAAATAAAGAAATCTAGTCATTACTCTTTACGCCCTGTATCCTAAATTTCTATTGTCTATTTAGTGTCTAGTATTACTTGGTTCTCAATATTTTTTAAACAAATGAATGCATGAGTGAGTTATTTGGGAATAAAGAAGGAACTGAAGAAAGAGCCCCTTTCAATATTTAATTTTCTCCACGTTGCAGGCTTATGTTTTCATCCTGACAAAATATTGTTTAGTATTCTATGCACTGCATTTATCATTCTGCCCTGTGGTTATAAAATTTGAATAATAATTGAGAACCCCTGCTGCATTTGGCTTACGCTGAAAAAGAACCAGTAGCCAACCATAGAAGGCATGTTTTACTGTCTATGCCTCCTGCCATCAGCAAAAGTGGAAACAGCCAGTTTTATTGACTCTTTGGGCTTATGAAAATGGAGGATGTCTACAACAGAGCAATATTGATAGCTTCCATAGCAATTTCTGTGGGACCCCTACCGAACACACAGGTGGGGGAACTTTGAAAATGGGAAAGAAAATTGCTCACTAATAATCCTTCCCTCTCTAGTCAATATTCCAGACATATCTGTGTAAATGGATTGCAAAATGATTCCATGATAGTCTTTTGATGCCAACTGGACTGTTGCCCACCAACAGTTTCCCTAGGGAAACAACAAATAAGAATGAGCTTTTAGGCTTTCAGTTTGAGGATGGATGGAGCTATGCAAGCCCTCCTTTGCTTTGGTGGACTCTCTGACAATGGAAGTGCTAAGCTAAGCAGAGGACAGCGTGGGTCGTCTCAGTTCTGGGGGAGACTCCACTTATCCTAGCATCAGAGATTGACAGTTCATTGGTCCTGGCATTGAGAGGGGAACAGAGGTCACTGGCCAAGGAGGCCATTCCCCAGAGTCTACCATGCTTGAATCCTCTCTGATTCATTGATTACCTTGCCTTGGAGAACTTTCACAGGCCATTCTTTTTAGTGGAAATTCTCCCAGACTCTTGTCCCATCAATTTACAAATTTACTTCAATCCATGACTGCTGCATGTGTTGGCAGGGCTGTGCTTTGCCCAGGTATGGGGTAGTATTCACACAGGCCCTACTCAAGTGTATGGAAACCACAGGGCCCTGGCCAAGGCAGGTGAGCTTCTTTTGTGAGGCACACGAGGTAAAGGACTCCCTGCCTGCCTGTGGGAAAACTTCTCTTTCCCATTCTACATTCCACTTGACCTCACTTCCTCAGACTCTCTTCATTAATCATTTCCTAGATTCTCAATAGTTTTGTCTCATTACTTTTTACCTGTTAATCTTGTTCAGTTAGGTTTCAGGTGTTGGGAGTGTGGCTCAGGGGTAAAGCGCTTGCCTAGCGCGTGTGAAGTCTTAGGTTTCACCCCTAGAATAGTAAACAGCAGCAGCCACCAAAACCAAGCGAAGCAAAGCAAAGCAAAGCAAAATGAAGCAAAAAAACATAACAAAACAAAAAATCAATTATCTACTTACCCAACCAATCAACCAGCCCATCCAAATCCTGTGATAACCTCATGCCCGTAGAACTAAGGCACATCCTTCTGTCCTTCAAAAGTAAGTTTCTCAGAAGAATCATACAAGGTAATGTCTATTCTTTCATAACACACTTTCATTCCTTAAGCCACACATTCCAGTCTTGATCCTGCTGCTTCCAAAAAGTCTCATCAAAATCAGTAACACTCTTTTTGTTTCTAAATTCAGTGTTTCTCATAATCTTTATTTACTTGGGTTCCAAAAGTATTTGACATACCTGGGCATGCACACTAGGATGAAAGCTTTCTTTGGTTGGTTTTTTTGTTGTCCATTGCCCTCATTCACTTCCTCCTAGAAACTTCATAAAGGCTCTTTTCTCTTTGTTTATTTCTTTAATTCACTAGCTACTTTTTTTGGTGGATACCTGAAGATCACTGAAATGTATGAAGTCAGAGGTTTCTAGGTTTTTGCATTTTGTTGATCAATAAAATCAAAGATTTTAGAAATACCTCCAAAAAGTTACCAATATTCTAGTTGGTCAAATAAGCATGCTCAAACAACTCTTAACTACCTTATATTTTCCTAACGGTTTGCTAGGAAAGTGATATTTTATTGCCAAAAGTATCTACACAACAAAAGACCATCCTTTCAAGGGAATACATTTGACTTTATGACAAGCTAACTACGGTCATGGACTAGTGAAACTTTCAGTCTTGACTGCAGGGGTCTGCAGATTGTGTCTGGAACTATTTATGAGAAAACAGAATCTGGCAAAGGGACTGGAATTCTTTGGGCGGTCAACCTTCTTGCTGTAACTCACACGTACTTTCTCCCAGGTTTTTTTGCCTTTGACTTTACTTATGAGAGATCCCAGGGATGAAACTATTGAATCCTGCTTTGAAATAACTATGCAAACTGAAAATAGAAGATAACTTACTTTTTTAAATGAAGGGTCTCTATAAACATCCATAGCATATAATATACTGAATGGTGATTTTTTTTCCAACGTGATACAAAAATATTTTAATGGCTCAGTTGGAAAAGTCAAAAGGCTCAACTAGGAGAACAATTTAATAGTGATGACTTCGGTGTCAACAGGAAGAACACTGGCAGCTGTCTGGACAGCATTCTTCATGTTTTGCCTTAACTTTGAATGAAAATCATCTATAGTTTCATGCAAATATCTGCCAACATTTGTACCCTTATTATCAACATCAGAAGCCTTGATCCTAATTCAACAAAAGGCTCTTGTAAAATTTGCTTGCATTTCTCAACTCTTACTTGGAAGAGATTTCATTTGCACAGCCACCTATGTAGCTCTTTTTCATCAGAAAAATTTTGCACAAGCAAATGGACCATTAGAGCCATACTATGAGTACTTACATCTATAGTTATGTCATAAAAAGCTAAGGCCACACATCTTCCAAACCCTGCAACAGTAAACAGAACCATTATTTTTTAATTACTGCTATAGATTATTCATCCCAGCACTTGATAATTTGGTTATGATTTTGGAATCAGGAAATACTTCTGGTAATATATATGCAAATGGTCATTTGAGCTAAAAAGACTGATATTATCCATGTGGACATTTGCTATGATCTGAAAATCCCTGTGACTTTATCTGTGGACACTGCATGCCCAGGGCAGCAGCCTCAAGAAACAGGAGATGATTAGATTATAAGCACTCTGACTTTAATAAACATTGTATTGTCTTCCTAGTATAAGAAACTGAAAGAGTAAATAAGATAAAAAATCTACACTAGATACCATGAAATGGAAAGAAACTGCTCAAAAGGAAAAACAATTGTGATGGGGGAAAGGAAAAAAGAAGGAAGAGAAAAAAAATCTATGATAGCTAAGGTAATTATCCTACTAATTTCTTTTAGTTCATTGAAAAGAATGGTTTGTGCTTATATTGTTTGTTCAATTTTACATGCCTGTATTTTATAATTTGAGCAACTATTTTGAAGATAACAATGCACAATAAACTAATCATTGCTAACTTCCTATTATCTTGTCATGAAAAAAATTTTTTTTGTCTTTTTGAGACAGAGTCTCACTACGTTGTTCTGGCTGGCCTTGGGCTCACTTTGTAGCACAGGCTTGCCACAATCCACCTGCCTCAGCCTTCTGAGTGCTAAGATTATAGAAGTATGCCACCATGCCCAAATTGTTATGAAATTTTCTATCATTATCTTTTGTCTTTAACATAAAAAAATGGTGAATTTTTGAAGGCTTTTTTAAATGTTGGAAACAGAATAGTAGCACCCACTATTACTATAGCCGTTAAACATTGTACAGAGGACTTAGTTAATGTATTCAAGCAAAGAAAGAAAAACCAGTGGTATAAACATTAGAAGACAACAAATAAAACTCATTATTCATCAGAGGTACAACTATGGAAATCAAATATCAGATCATAAATTGTAAGTATTAGCGTGTATAGCAAGGTTCCCTATAAAGCCTATATCATTAGTATAACAAGAAATTAGAAAATGAAATGGTTAAGAAAATGTTTTCCTATAGCATCAATACTGTTATATATTTAGATATAAACCTAACAAAAAATGTGTGCAAGGCATTTGTGTAAAGCATACACTATGATTGGGAAACATGTTTCTCAAATTTACCTATATAGTCAAGTCAATCTCAATAGTGACCCCAGGAACATGCAAATTTGCATACAGGAATGGATAAGGAATGGATTGATCCTAAGGCACATGAGAATGCAAAAAGTACAGGAAGAGCCTGGTCACTCTTGAAGGAGAAAAAGAGCGCTTGCTATGTGCACATGAAGACTTATTCCAACAGTACCATAATTCGAACAGAGCGGCTAAGTGCAAAGCTTAAAAATACACCATTGGAACTGCATGGAAGTTGTGAAAAAAGTATAAACATATCCAAACATTTAATTTACCACCAGTGATACTGCTGAACAAAAAGAAAAGATGATAATTCCAGGTGGATTTAGATAAAAATATGGAAGATAAAACAATAGCATTTCTGGAAGATATTATAAGAGAAAAATCTTTATGATTTTAAAGATCTTAGTCAGAAAACAGAAAAGAAAAACTAGACAAATGCACCAATTAGGAAGGAAAACATACTTAGATATATTAAAATCAAGAAAATCTATTAAAAATAAAGTCATCATTAAGAATGTAAAGGTGAATTTCATAGAAGATATTTGTAAAAGTCTTTAATTAGAAAATATACAGATGTCTTACAGATGAAGAAAAAAGGTGAATACTAATTAGAAAAAAGGGCAAGAAACTTGAATAGGTGCTAAACAAAAGAAAACATCCAAATGACTAATCACACTTGAAAAGGCAATAAATACAGTTAAATACAATAATCAGGTCAACGTGAATTTAGGCCACAGTACGGCATCATCACAGAGTGTTAGGATAGGCATAACAAAACAAATCAAAGCAAAAATCAGTGACACCCTTTTTAGCAAATACGTAAGGCTGTGCAAGCTCTCACACATGTGCTAACTGGAACAGCTGCTTTGGAAAACAGCTCTTCATCATCTGTTGAGCTGGAAACTCTGCAAACCCTGAGGTAGCAGTTGTACTTTAAGTGTGTACTCACAGAATGTGTACCAGTTCCAGATTCCTGCAATGATACTCACAGAAGCATTAGCCACAATTCCCCAAACTAGAAACAAGCCAGATTATTTGAACAGAAAATGGGTAGAACTCTGGCATATCCCTCAATGACACACTACATACTCTGCAAAGTGATAAACAGAAGGGTCCGATGTGATTTCACACCAAGCAGAGCCAGTGGACAGGTAAGCTCTTCTTCTTGATGTTCTACAGTTAGCTTGAAGTCATTCAGGAAAATATTTCTGGAACCCCAACTTTTATAGTAATACAATCTTGAGATTTTGGAACTTCTGTTCTTTGTATCTGAAAAGCAATTTCTCTCCTTTTCTAGTTCCTCTCTTTCATGTTCATCTCAAAAGTCATTCCTGGAAAAAACCTTACTAATCTCTTCTAAGGTCACTCTAGAGTCCAAACTTTCTTCCCAAGCTATTATAACAGTTAGTGACACTGTATTATGGTCATAGATATTTTTCATTTTTCCAGAGTTCACTGTGGCCCAGGAATTAATTTTGATTCTCCCAATGACTAGAAGTGTTCTCAGGTTCTAGCAGACAGCATCTGCCTCAGAAAGTATTGACTACATTTAACATTTTCAGGCATAAGAATCTTGTTTTCACAAGTGAGTCACATGTACCTGAATCTGTATATGGGAGAAGGGAGCCTTTTGTGTAACACGTGTTGGAAGCTTAGGCTAAATATAGGCCTACATGTGTTGGACATCAGTGTGGATTTGTTGCATGGAGAAAGTTTATGCTCATTTTCTTTTTTTCATTTACCTTATATCAATGCTTACTTTTATGTTGACATTTTTGTTTGAAGTTATTCACTTTGGAGGAGTGGAAAGGGCCAGATCGCTCCTGATTTTTCTGGGGACTCTACGTAGAATAAGTGGTCCACATCTCTCTGGGAAAAAACTTACACTTTGCATGCACAGTGGGGAAAAATAGCCTACCATTAGTGAAATCTTGAGGGCTTAGGGAGGGCAATCGACTTTCATTATAGTAAAAGCAGTATTTTAAAAATGAAAAATAGGAGGCAGACATAAAGGAAATGACTTCAAATAAGGCCAGAGACATTTTCAGTAACATCGTGCATCAATTGTTTTCCTGCCTATAAGGATGTTTCCATAAAGACACCATCTCCTCTCACCATCAGACAGAGTTGAAGCTTCTAAGGAGATCTTTTTGCAGTGTCCCCCTTAAGGCAGCTTGGAAGAGAATTGTGTTCTAATTGCTTAAATATCACAGGTTTACATAAAAGGAAATTGGAGGTAAAAAGATAACTGCAGCAATAGATACACTGCTTTTAGCCTATTTTTGGAGACAGAAATGTCTCAGGCAAGATAGAAATAGGACAAAGAGAGTGGGAGAGATAGACTTATAAACCGTGGCCGAATCATTGTCCACTGGGTGGGTAACAATTAAATTAAAAGTGGATAATGAAAGCCAGAATCTGAGGCCCCAAAGCAAAAAAATCTTCTTTCCTATCCAATTGTTATGGGTTTATTAATTTCTTCCACAGAATAGGAGGGTGACTAACATTGAGACTGACCCATGGGTAAACTTGCCTGTTGGTGCTTTTGAATCATATTATCCATTAAGAATACCTATGCTAATAGTGAGACAATGTGGGGTCAACTATTCCCTTGTCAAATACTTAACTTGTCCTTATAACTTCCAAATTAAAAAAATTTTTCAAGTAAAGTTAATATATTAAATAATCCAGGTAGGTCCACTTAGCAAAGAGTGAAATGAAAATTAGCCATCTCTCTGTAGAAAAGAAAACCCACTTATATTTTAATGTGCTAAATACAATACCATTTGTTCCAGAGGTGTGAGCCATAGTCAGAGCATCAGAACTTCCTGCTTCTTTAAGAAGCACATTTAATGTGTAGTGCCCCAGGTCTCTTCCCAGACCTCCTCCTCAGTCTTTAGAGTCCTAAGGTCTATTTATCATTGTAAATGATCTTAAATCTTAGATCATTTACAATGGATAGTCATATCAATATTGTGGACAAAACTGAGATATTATTAGGTATGCTGGGGCTGAATGCTAGTAAAAGTTAGAGCCCCAAATTCAACAGGCTCATCACTTTGCTGTCTAACGTATCCTAAGTACTTTACTTCATGACTCTCCTCAAACTCAAAGACCCAATCTAAAAATGGGTATCTGAGATGAATATGCACTTCTCAGATGAAGGAATACAGATGCAAAATAAATGTATGAAAAAAGCTCAACATCATTTGTTATTTGAGAGATGCAAATTACAACACTGAGATTCTACCTCACCCCAGCAAGAATGGCTATCATCAAGAGATCAACCAATGACTAATGCTTGAGGGGCTGTGGAGAAAAAGGAACCCTTCTCCGCTGTGGATGGGAGTGTAGACTGGTGCAACCACTGTGGAAATCAGTGTGGAGATTTCTTAAAGAACTAGGATTAGAGGTTCCATTCGACCCTGTTATTCTCCTTCCGAGTATCTTCCCAGAAGAATAAAAAACATCTTACCACAGTGATATATAAGTACCTATGTTTGTAGAAGAACAATCTGTAATAGATAAATCCTGGAAACAATCCAAATGCCCATCAACTGGGGAATGGATAAAAAAAAATGTGGCTGTTTTATACGACAGAATACTACCCAGTCATAAAGAAGGATAAACTTGAGACTTTTATAGGTAAATGGATATAACTGGAGACCATACTCATACATATATAAACATCATATTGTCTCCTTGGTGTGAGAAACTGAAAAAGTAAAATAAGACCTAAAGTGCACATTAGGTATTGTGAATTAGGAAGACATTGTTCAAAAGGACAAAGGAACTAGGATGGAGGGGAAAGGAAAGGAAGGAAGGGAAAAGGAAAGAAAGAAAACACATGATAGTTGTGCTACTAGTTTCTCTTAGTTCACTGAAAAGAAAAGTCTGTGCTAATATTGTTTGGAGAATTTTTTTAGGTCAAAACTTATACTCTGATTAACTTCTTTAAAGATAACAAAACTCAATGTATTAACTATTGTTATTCTCCTGTTATTTGTTATGAAATTTTGTTTTACCTTTTTTCATCAACTCAAAAAAATAGAACTACTAAGAAACAAATGACACAGCTGAATATACCTTGGGTTATCCGAAGATACTCAGAAGACCACTTGCAGAGAGCTAGGAGTAGGCGAAAAACTTCTCCAACTTCATGAATGAGTCCAAGATAATTCATTCTTGAAGAATGAGAGGATAATAAAGCTTGGAAGTATCTTAAAATCTATGCTTTCCATGAAAGATGGTATGTATCTACTATGGTCTCAGCTACTCAGGAGGTTGAGGTAGGAGGATCACTCGAGCCCAAGAGTTTGGGGCCACCCTAAGCAACACAGTAAGCAAGCAAGACCCCATCACAAAAACAAAACAAAATTAAATCAAGCAAAAAAGGTAAAATAGGTATGCTTGAACTTCTCAAAGAATGAATGGAGAGAACCCAATGAAATAAAAATAGAAGTTTATAAAGCCAGGATGGCTTTAAATCCAATTAGAATTATTGGAATAAAAAACAAAGCTGATGAAATGAAAAACTACAAAATTGAATGAAACATAAATTGGAAGCAGGGAAAGAACAAAGAAAGGAATTAGTTAAAACTATTTTTCTCTCCCCAAATGCATTAACACTGAACTCTGGTTCACTGAAAGAGGTTGTTCCTACCATTGTCAAGCATGGTGTGGAGCAAGACAGCTGGGAATCTGAATTTGCTAACCACCAGTGTGGATCTGTATTGCTTTAGCAGAAACCCTTTAGAGTCATGTACTAGAAAATTGGTAATTTTAACTTTAGAAAGTTAAAGTGATACATATGTATTGTAACATTTCCTACTAGGCAGGGGATGGGGTGGGGGAGGGAATCCCATAATCAAACACATTAACAATTTGCTACAGCCCAAATATGTGAAATTGTGCAGTAAGTATATTAAAAACTCTAGATAGCCTTTGGTCAACCTGGGCCAGGTTTTTTGGGCAAAGTTGATTAACCACTGAGTTTTCAGAGCTTTCTGGATTTCAGAATTGCAAATCACTACCAGCTAAAGAAAACAAAAAACAGAAAACACGAATGTTGCAGTATTAACATGTAGTGTTCATTTGTCTCTGTTTGGGTTTTGTGTTACAGCAGTCATAGTCACAGAAATAGTGACCACTGAGCAGGCCAGCAGCTGATTGGATACAAGCAAGTAGCAGAAAGAATGTGAGGCTCTAAAGGCAGAGACAAAGCTGTGGGAAACCCCTGGGGAGGAAGCTCAGCGGCACAGGAAGTAGTTAGAGGTGGGGAATACCTGAGTGAGGGGCAAGTTGAGGGACGGGTGGATTCTAAAGTGGAGATGTAAATCCAGGTGGGAATAATTAGGACAGCCCGCCTGTGGGAATGAGAGAGAATGAGATTTAGCAAGGTCAAAGGCAGAGCTGCAGAAGAGAAGAACTCATAGAATGGGAAAGTAGAGGCAAGCAAAGAGAGGAGGATTTTAGAAACGAAGAATCCAGGAAACATGAGATGAGAGTGCAAAGGAGAGGTAGAAACTGTAGTAAGAGAGGGCAGGTGGGTGTCTAGACAGGTGCCTGCAAAAGTGAGAAGAGGGCAAGTACTCAGGAAGTGAACAGAGCAATGGCCTCCTAAAGTCTGTAATAGGCTATGGTGCTCTATGATCATCTCGCCATGCCGTGAAGCACCAGAACGCATTCCTTCTGTCGGCTCTGGTGTCTGTGCTCCAATCGTTTTAACCTCTCACCTTCCCAGCCTTTTATAGTCATTTTTTTACATTCAGATTGACTTCTTCAGCTTCCATATATGAGAATATGTGGTAATTGACTTCCATGCAGGAGAGGAGCTCAAAGGCTCCAAATATAAAGAGATGTTAAACAGCCAGATTTGATCAGTGCATGCTGTAAGCATGTGTTAAAATATTACACTCTGCCTTATTAATAAATTAATACAAGTTAATAAACATGTTCAAAAACAAATATAATCTGGGAGAAGTGACTTTGAATACTCTCACCATGAACAACTGAGAAATACTTGAGTAGAGAGCTATGTTTGCCCTGATTTGGACATTACATAGTACATACATCATATGCTACCTCAGAAATAGGAAGAGTTTTTATAGGTCAATTAAACAAGGAAGTACAAATTAATGAAAAAGAAAAGAGTAACAACAGGGTGGAAACAGTGAGGCATGAACGGGAACACAGTCAGGGGCCCAAGTCAGAAGCAGGGTTAAGTGAAGGCTGGGGATAAGAAAGGAAGGCTGGAATTTTAGCTACTGTGTTGGACATGTCTTAAAGGCTATGAACTTCACAGCAACATGAGTTTCACTACTGCAATACCTTTCCGTAACTAAAACTGTCAAAATACTCTTTATCAGCGAGCCTTAAAATCATGACTTTATTTTGGGTTTGGGGCACTTTTCATAGCAAACCATGTTTTGTGCACTAAACATTTGGAGGGTTTTATCTCATCCCTGGAAGTACAGGGGTGAGAAACTGATGCAATAAGAATACACTGTACCAGACAGAGTTGTTTTTTTGTTTCCAGATAATTATACCTATAATTCTGCTATCATTCTTGTGTAAAACAACATTCATTCCACTTGATAATATGCTATATATTTACCAAATAGGTAAATGAAGCTGTTTGGGGGTTCTTACATAGATATGTGCTCCTGAAAAACTCTGCTTTTATAGTTACATAAGAATATACAAATCCATTCCTCATTAATTGAATTTTGTTTGGGACACTAGTCCCAGGACAAGAATGTGTCTTTCTTCAATGTCCCAGTCTTAGCTCTACAAATCAAGTGTCAGACAGTTGTGTCCTGTTTACTTGAGAGTCCTTAACAGTCCTTCACTAGGACTAGTCTTTCTTACTAGTGAGATGAGCAGCGAATAACCATCTATTGTGCCTTTAGACATCACACACCTACAAAGCTTGAACTTCTGTGTCTGAGCTTTCCTGCTTCCCTCAGAGCTGGCTCCACTTAGCTGCAAGCTAAGTCTGTCTCCTTAGTGATGCAGCCTCAGCCCCTCAGACTCAGGAGTTTGAAGTATAATTGATTTTCACACCTATTGGAAGCATGGATTTAACGCTGTGAAATTAAAATTGAAAATCGTATTTCTCAAGTCTGCAACCAAACTGAACTGAACTGACATCACTGGAAAAACCATCCAGGTCACACCTTGAATCTGGCCATGAGGGGGCGGCCAAACACTGCTCACCGCAAAAAGCCGCCGCGGTTCTGCTTCTGGGGACCGTGTTTTTTGAAGGTTAGCAAATGAATTCAGTAAGTAGCAATTGGTAGTTGGCAAGTACACATTTAGTACTTCGTACTTTAATTTCTTATATGAACCCATGAGTTTCGTTTTTAATATTGCCCCATTTGGTACATCAAAAACCTTTTTTCAAAAGGTGGTTAGGGGCTGGTTTATTTGCAATAATCATGAGATGTTACACATAGTTGTCATTTTTTAGATTAAGACAGTCAATAAATTGATATTATCCATTCATTAGGCACTCCGAGGTAATCATGACTCAAAGAGAGAGGAAAATTTCTTTTTATTTTGTTTAGTCTGAGCTAAGAATCTATCTCAAGTATTTATTTAAATATAGAAAGTAATCTATAGTCTAACAAAATTCATATACACTTTTAAAAATTATTATTAGGAGCCCTACCATTTTAACCATCTATAATTTTATTGTGAAAAAGAAACGTTTTACTGATTGTATAGCCAAGACTTAGGAGGAGGCCAAGGAGGAGAGACCTATGAAAGCACTAATATATCTTACTTTGAAAAGGACTCGTTTTAAATATAAAGATTAAAGTTATCAATCAAAGGTAAATTTCCAAGCAGCTATAATTAATAGACATTTCTTAGGTTATATTGTGGATCTGAAATTTACATTTACTTAGAAATTTTAAATAAAAGAGCTGTTTAAAATTTCTGTCTTTTTGGTTTGAAGAATTTCATTGCATAAAGGAAAATAAAAAACTGTTACTTTAGTAACAGATGGTTTTTGTTTTATAAAGTGTTCAAGCAAAATCAGTTTAATGTACTGTTACAAGGAAAAGTATAGTATTGTAAAACTGGTTAACTATAGTTACAGTCCTGTACGTTAAAGAAGTTTTTAAGAGCATAGATGATCTCTACGATGTATTTAAAACTACTAACCTGCCTTTAAACTGTTTATTCTTAAAAATTCTACAATATTTGATATTATAAACATAGACAGGAAATGAACTTCTGAGATACAAGACCTTAAAGAAATAGACTGCTTTCCACAACTGAACTTCATGAAAGATGAGTTCACACATTCTCCTTTCGTGCACTTAGCTTTTTGTGCAAAGGAAAATAAGATACAAAATAAAAATTGTATTAAGTGTATTAGGGTAAGATGTTCAAATGATTTGAAATGAAGATTTAGTATCATTGATTTGAAACTAAGTTTTAGTATCATTTCAAATTCAAAATACTACTAAAAATGTAAAACTTTTCTAAAAATGTTTTATTTGATAGATGTCCTTAAATATTGTATATATAATGCATTATGTCCATAAACACTGCATTTTACTTAAAGATCAAAAATATTCTATTAGAATTCATTTAATAAAGTTATGCATTTTATCAACTTAAAAGGCTTCCTCAGAAAATAAAAACAATTTCAACTTGGAGGTTTAAAGAAATCTTTGAAGAAAAACTGTGAATTAAAACAGATTTTGGGACAATGATGATAATAAATTCAGTATTTGTTCAGTATTTGTTGGGATGACAAATGGATTATTTATAAGTGTACAGGCTACAACCAAAACAAATCTATTTCTTCAAAACCAGGTAAAGACTTAAGTTTAATTTTTTTGTCAGCTACACAATAAAATGTCACTAATTTGAAAATTAGATGTCTGACTAAAATCGAAATTTCTCAAAACCCAAAAGAAAATTATCTAAATAAGTGTATTATTATAGATTTTTAATAACCTTATTTTATAGAGGTTAGCTCTTAGGAGGAGTTGCTATTCTTTAGATTTGTCTTTGGGTTTGCAGTTTCCAGATTTTGTTAACCACAAAATAGAATCACTAACAATTATATCCATTTTACGGACATAGTCCAATAGGTTGAATTTTTACAAAACATTCAGATTATTAACTTACCTTACATTTTAAACACAAATGCAAAAATATTTTCTCTCCTATCATTGATTTAACCAACATTTAAAAACTATTTCATTTGTAGCTTTAATCACATATAGAAATAGGTTTCCATAAAAATTTTTCATTCAGAAACTGCTAGGCTGCATGGGGTTGCACTTAATGACAATAAAATGAAAGCTTGATATCTATTTTTCAAACATTGCAATGAGCCTATTGAAAATGCCACAAAACTAAACAGATATTTTATATTCTTTGGGACTTGTACGCGTTTAAAGTGAGAAAGCAACAGGCTTACTTACCTGTGGCATCCATGAGAACGATGAAGTGAAGTAGGAGAAACATTGGAGTGAATCTGATGCTGAGAGATATTAATATCAGAAAAATAACAATAGGTTTACAGCAATTGAGTTATTAGAGGGAGCCTCCTTACACCTCTGAAGGAGTTTCTGATATAGTACCGTGGGTGTCGCCCATGTGTCTGAGCATGCTCACAGCTAAAACTTCACTGGCATGAGGGGAAACAGACTCTTGTCACTATGCAGCCTGCCTTTTTGGTTCTTTCTTTTTTTGTTTTATTTTGTTTTAAATGTACGGTTGTGTTCTTGATCATTCATTCATTGTGGAGTGTAAATGGATATATAAACATGCCTTTAGTATTACTAACAAAAACTTCTTGGTCATACTTTTTTCCTTTCAAAGTGTGTAGAGCAGTTTATACTTATTTTAAATCCAAACATAGACATTCTTAAATATGAAGGGATATTGCTTTAGGCTATGAAACGCTTTACAGGCATGTTTTTCATGCAATCAGCAAGCAACAAGAAGATACTGTCAAATGCACAAAAAACACCTACTCCTATTCAAATGCACTTAAGTGTTTTCTAATGGCACACAGAATGATGGTAGTATGTAAAGTACATGGCCTTGTGTTCAAGGGTTACTCACTGTAAAACTTTTACACAGCATTTTGAACTTCACATGACTCTTCCATAATTGTATTCCTATTTCAAGTGGATAACTTTATCCTGGCCTTCAAATCTGTGTTGCATACCTACTAGAAAACATTAGTTTTCATTAGTGACATAGTTCTTCTATCTTGAAAATAGTTTTGTAAGCAGCATAACCTGTGCAAGTTAAAGTATTGAAAGGAACTCTGGTTGTAGGATTCAGCTGATCCCAGTGTAATAGTAATGACCACTGCAAAAAATGATGTTGTGTTGCCAGATTTCCTTGTCAGGATACATATTTCACTGATGGGAAATATCTACCAGAAAACAGTTCGTAGTCTGATTTGGACAGAGGATTTTGCAGTGAGTGATTTGGATACTCTCACATGTAGTTATTAATTGCATGCTAACAACATTGTCTGAAAACTCTTGTCTGATGGCTACCTGTTGTCATCACAAACCATGAAGCGGATTTTTCTCATTCTTTCATTCTGGCCTTTGAAAGAATAAGGATTCAAATGGAACTTGAAATAAAAAAATATGTTACTTATCACATAATGTCATCAGTTCTTCTCTCAACAAATGTGTTAAGTTCTCTACGATGCCTTCCAGACACATTTAGATGTGTTCTCTTCTGATTTTTCAAACTAAAGCAAAAGACAACAGAAGGAATAATGACAAAAATGAAAAGAAATACTTGAAGGTCTAGTCTTATATTTCAAGCAACTTTCCTCCTCACAAAATTTGAAGTCTTTTAAATTAAAAAATTCTTATTTCACTTTAAAAAATCTGGGCTGATTAGGTTTTCATACATCTTGTGTTTTGCTGCACCGATGGATTGGATGCTAGTTTCAAAACTTTGAGCATGAATTTTAAATGCAATTAAATACCATGGATTGTCTAGTACAAATCTATTTGACATTTAATTATATTTTCCACAAAAATAACTTTTGGAGAAAGAAAATAATGTCAAGATTTCAAAGAAATTAGTTTATACTTCATGAATATTAAGCCTTTATAGTAGATTTAAATTGCTGAAAAGTTGAATCATTATCTATTGTGGATAGGATTTTCAAAGTTAATCTTTGAAATATTAACACCAAAACATTCAGAACTCAATAATTATAAGTAATAGTTAAGAATATCTTTGGCTCTTTACTGGCTTTTTAAAGCCAATTTTACAAGAATTGAAATACCATTTCATTTTACACATTTTAACTTTGTTTTATCTCATGTGTATATCTAGCCTTCTGAACTACAACCAGAATGGCTGAAATGTACACAGGGATGTAATGTATGTGTTTAAATAATAGTAAATGAATTCACTTGCTCCTTAAGTACATAATTGGTAAGGAGGCTCAAGAGAGTGCTTTATGCGGAGCTGAGATGGAAGGCAGACATGCAAACTGGCTCATTACTAGATATTAACTTCGATGCTGTATAAGTGCAGTTAATTGATCTTGTCTGAATCAACTCATTTCTGTATGCCAATCTCTTGTCAATAGCATTCATACTTTTGGCAATAATATAACAGCTCCTGTAAATATATGTTTACTATTCAGTATAATTCTGGCTGACTCAAAGGGGGTTATTTACTACTGAATTACTAATTATCCAGTTCTCTGTGTGTGTGCATGGTGGGGGAGTGAGGCAGGTACTTTCTTTGATTGTACTATAATATTTATGTAAGTTTTAGAAATCATTGTTAAATATGAAGTTCTTAAATTAAGCTTTTAACACATTTTTAAAATTGTGTAACTTTTTTACAGGCTATAATGTCTTGTCAAATTAATGTTTAAAATCAAGGCATTTAATAAACTACCACTGCATTTAATGATAGCCTAATCTCGTAAAAATTTATCACCTCTATAGACTGTATAAATTTTAGTTAACAAAACTTTACACATTAGCAGTTTAATACCACTTTCTCCTTTCAGAGAAAAGGACATACTGATCATAATTAAACTGCATTATATAGTACATTTTCCTCAAAAAAGATAAATTACAGCACAGTAACATCAGAACCCTAAACTTATAATAACAGGCCAACAATGAAAATGTTCACTTGAGTAGTCTCCATACAATAAATCAAATTACAGTGAGACCTTAGTAATTCAGCTCTACGAAGTATTTGTAATAATTATGTGTAAGCCTTTCTACATGAGTTAGCAGCAGTAATTTATCATTTGAAAAGGTTGATATTTTCTATAATTTTTTCAGCAGTGGTAGCAGATTTATTGACACACTTCAGGCAGAGGCGAGCTGACTAAATCACACCATCTCATCAGCGTTTCATGTCTTTTAGCTTAGCAAACCAGTCCTGTTATAGGCAAGAAAGTCTAAGTGTTCTAACCCCAATGTTCTAAATTTAAAATAATTTAAGTCATGCTCCATTTCTCTGGGAATTTTTACTCTTGGCAAGCTCAGTTATTAGGCATATTGCCATAAAATTGGAGTAAAAAATATCACTGAGATCCACTGTCGGGAGTGCGGTAGATTAGATACTCTGAAAGACTTTTTTACTTGAACATAATAGCTCCTGCATAAAAAAAATTTTATTGGACTTCTAGTGTCTTCAGAATAAGACAAATCCAATCTAAAGTGAAAACACAATAGGAAACAAAAAGCAAATGCTGAAATGGTATTAGAAGCTCAGTAAAGACTTGTAAATTGCAAGGCTGCCATGCAAACAAATGTGGGCCTCAAGGCAGCAACTTTTAGGCAGAGCCTGGAGTCAGGGGCAAGTCCCAGAGCTGAACCACAGCCTCCTGGAGAATCCAGCTGAGGACTGGGAAAGGTGACGCTCTGTAGCACCATCCAGAAGAAATAAAAATTCCCAGGGAAAACACCTTCCATTTAGACCCGTAGATTTTACCCAGAGTATCAACCAATTATTTGCTCATTATCAAGGATCAGTCAAGCACTCGTGGGTGAGTTAGCACAGAAGTAATAGACTTCAAGCCCCAAAGGACTTCAAATATGAAATTATCAGTTGTGTATTGCAAAATTATTGTGAAGTTCATATAGGTGATAGTCTGTGGCAAAGCTGGCTGGGACAAATAAGCAGGACTGTCAATGACAAGATGCCAGAACAGCAAAAAATAATCCCCAGCACCCGTATGTAGTACTTCTCAGACTCCCACGAGATGTGGGTGGCATAAAAGAGAGGAGAGAAAGGAGGAGCCCGCTGTCATGACCCTTCCTGTAGACAGAGTGCAGTTTTAGTATTGTTTGTATCCTTTCCTCTCTTTGTTCAGCCCAAGTTCCTTTCACAGAACTAGTTCTTCCCTTACCCTGTCATCCCTCACTTTTCAAATAAACTTTTGGCACTGTTTTGGGCTTGTCTTATCCAATTCTTTGTTCAAATCAAGAAGGACCTGGAATATTTTAAATTGGCAAGCCATTTCTAAAGCAACTGCCTGACAACAGAATCATACAACACGTATGAAATAACTAATCTTTACAAAGAAGATAGCACAGAAAAACTGGAAATAAAAAATTTGAAGGACATTAAGACATTTTGAGACAAGCATGAAAAGTCAGTATACAGCTAATTGGAGTCTATGAAGGAGAAAATATTGGGGCTATCTGAGGAGCTGATGACTGACAGCTGTAGAGAATTTATAAGAATTTGTGGATTTAGGAAGAACAAATTCTACTAGGCAAGGCAAATAAAAATAGATGTAGATGCTTGGTTTTGAAATTTTACTGTATCAAAGATACAATCTGTCATGAAAGATGGCTTTAAGGAAAAAACTAGCAAGAAAAGACATCTCTTGCAGAGAGAAAATTAGAATGCTGGCCAACTTGTCAACCACAGCCATAAAAGCCAGAGTGAGGCTAGAAATAATCAAAGTTCTGATGGAAAATAACTAATCAGTGAAACTTTTGTTTCTAGAACAATCTTAAAGGGAATGAGCCTAGCAAAAAATGTATTAAAAAGCAAAGAACAACAACAACAAAAGGTTCAGACAAAGTTTACTGGCATTTCAGGAAAGTGAAAAATCTGCTTAAGTTATGAAGGTCATTCTTAACTCTGTCCATCTTGGTTGATAGATTGAGAGATTAAGAAGTATCAGCGCTTCTGGGTATTAATATTCTCAGGTGTTAAGACACACCCAAGTAAGGTGAAGATAGAAGGAAGGCAGATTTTTACACCTGTATAGAACTAAGAGTATTCTGACCCTATACCCTAGAACCTTGGTACATGAATGCTTTTGTTTGCAAACAAATTTGGTTCACAAAAAAAAAGCATTCTGTAAAACTTGGCTTTTGTTTGCAAATTGCATCGGGTGACAAATACAACAGTAGCCATTTTTCCCACACAAACACAAACATAGCCATCTTTTCCAGAATTGTAGAAAAAAATGAAGTCGTGAACTGAGGTGCCCCTGTATACTGAGTCTGATCAAAAACAGGATAGATACTCAAAAAGGATGTCAGAGATACTGTGATTCTATACTGCTCCCAAGGAATCAATTCACTGCAAGAGGACTACGTATGCCCATAGTTTGTCACGTGACTTGGTAGTGCCTCTCAGTCAGTAATGTACATTTCTCTGCTCCAGTGACATTTGCCACAGCCATAAGACTTTTCACTAATTGAATGTGACCAAATGTGATACATACTATCTTCCAGCAGAGGCTTTAAATGTGCTTTTGTGGTCTGCCTTGACCTTTTATGCACCCCTATTTCTCAGTCTGAAGGAAAGGCACATGAATCATACTTGAACCTGTGTCCAGCCAAGCCCAGAAGAGCTGCAGATGACCCATAGAGCTGGACACGGCCATACCGGCTTAGTGTTGTAAACCATTAGGACTTGGATGTAGCTGTTTTTGCTGTCACTGCTACAAAAAACATGACTCAAACAGACACATAAACCCAGAGATCATCAATCAAATCCGTAGTTTCTCAGGGCAAGGACTGAGGTGCTTGATGAAGAGCTATGTACTATATATATATATATATATATATATATATATATATATAAAAATAAACTAATATATAAATTCAATTTTTCCTCACAGGATTTCTTTTCAAAAGTTTTTCATTACTGTAGTGAGTGCATCGGTAAATGTCACCGGAGCAGAGAAATGTACACTCAGTACATAATGTTTACATTTGCCTTAGAGAGTAGGCACACACATTTTTTACTCAACCCCTATACCTCCATCTAGATCTCCTTTCTATTTGCAAAATATTTATCTCTGTTTCCTGTATCTTCTACATTGTATATTATTCCCAAATTTCTAGGAGTAATTATTTTGTTTTGTTTTTTTGGTACTGGGCATCGAATTCACAACGTCGTGCTTGCCAAGCTAAACCCCCGACCCCTCTTGGAGTAATTATTTAAGAATCACTTCCAGAGCTGGCATTCCTTTCATTGTTCACAAAACAATTCTTGAACAATAACTAGATTTTTTCCCCTGAAATTGTGTATAATATGAATAAACTTTGATGCACACTTGGTCAGTAGTTATTATTTTCTAGTGCATTTGTGTGATAGTCTCTACATGACTTAATTTTAAAGCTTCAGGTAACATGAAATAAATTAGAACCTTACTGGGTGGCTGTTGGAATTTTCAAGTCTGTGTATTGAATTTACCCTGAGTGAATGTATCCTTTATTCACAGAGTACCAACTACGTATATTGCTAAGTAATAATCCTTGATCTAACGTGAAAAGTCGCAAATCACTTTTATCTCAATTCTTTTCAAATTGATTACAGCAGCTCCTCATTTTATGGAATCATAAAAGAAGCCTGGGGAAGCCCAGTGCAGCCCTTGACCCAGTCCCGCGCTCATGACAGCTGCCGTGTCACTCTTGGCATGCCTTGCTCTTACTTGGCTATAAACACTGGCCTGTGCAGTGTTTCTTGATTCTTTTACTTCCCACATTCTGAGTAAGATAAAGCATGCAGAAAACCCTCCACTGGTTCATTTTAGATGAGAGAATGAACAGCAGTAAGGTCCCAATTATTCAATTAAGCAGTTTATCTCCAAATAGCAGAGTTAACTCTGCTCATCTTTGAGGCATCCTCTGATAACTCAGGGTGGATATTTTTACGACACTTATTGATGTTGCTCATCCGTCAAATTTTGATTGCACTTAATGTAAAAAATAAGGTGAGACATGCATGGAAGGCTGGTGTGGAAGCATCTAAGGGGAACAGGGGAAAACGTGGGGCTTCCTTAGCCACAGGAAAAAGGGTAGTCTTCACACAGAAGGAAAGAGAAAGTTCTTGAAAAGCTTAAATCCAAAAGGAGGGAAGAATAGATTATTGTGGCTTCTGAGTGGGGGCTATGTTGGAGAACATGGAACCTAAAGGTAGAGAGAATGTCAGATGTATCACTGTAGCCCGGGACGGCATGAAGCAATATTCAGCAGGAGAACACAAAAAGAGGAACAAATATAAGATCTATTTCAGTAGAACTAATGGGAGATGTTGAGAATGAGAGAATGGGGGGAGAGGGAGAGAGAGAGAGGAAGACGTAAGAGAGAGACAGAGACAGAGATGACAGAGACAGAGAGATTGAGACAGAAGGGTCTTAGGCAAACCCTAGGTCTCTCTCTGCACTGAGCCAGTGGCTAACCAGAAGAGCTAGGAAGCTAAGAAGCAGAGTATTTGATCAGGGATGATGTTGGGGGAGTATTTTCACATGCTCAGTTGGGAGGCCTGAGGACTTCCTGACAGCAGTTTCTAGCTAGCACAGGAAAAATCAAAGTCACGACACAGGAAAGTGGTATGGTCTGCAAAACAAGACATGCACTTATAAAAATAATTCCTTAAAAATATTTTAAAATGAAAGGATTGAAAGCTAATGGATACTGCTAAAGCTAATCACTCAGTTGTTACATGCAGAAGATATTCGTGAGAAACCTTATTTAAAAGTCATTAAAATTCCAAGGCACTCAAGGTACTACCGCTATGTATAACTAATAACAGATTCATGTCTAATGAGCATTTTTAAGTAGCTAGAACACACAGGCTCCATTTATGTAAATTCACATAAAAGAGACAAAGACAAAAACTACAATGCCATGGATTGTTTGTGAGGTTATGCAAACAATTACCTGCTGGAAATTAGCTAGGTCCTGCTCTGCAATGCTATGGATTTCAGAATGGACAGTTAAGGAACACAAAGCTAGCAAATGAATGGAGAAAACACTAAACTCTGATAGAATGTTGAAAATGACTATTTTTCATGGCCTATGAATTAGTAGCCAGAGGCCAAATAGCTAAGTTTTTCTAAACACAGTCCAGGAAAGGCTGGGATTCTCTATTAAATCACAGAGCTGTCTCTCGGGTAGATACATGTGAGGATGACTTCTCTAGGACTTTATTTTAGGAGTCTCCTGAGCTCAGTGAGGAATAAAGGAATTCAAAGGGGTTCAGGAAGGCAGCTGGGACTGGAAGGGAGGTATTGGAAAGAGAAATGATTTTACTGCTTGGTGCCAACAGGGGCTTGAAATTTCCATATATCATAAAACATGATTGATTGAATAGAATCTGTACATTCTTCCCTGTCCACACCCCCTACAGGCTAAGACATCTATTTCTTTTACATCCCCAAATCTATCCAACATGTCCATTTAGAAATTTTTAAAATATAAAATATATAGTAAGAAAAATATACATAATCTAAGGTAGCAAGTGTAATATATAAATTTCCCAGAATGAGTTAGTACACATTATAAAGAATAGTTTGGGGCTGGGGATTTAGCTCAGTGGCATAAGTGCCTGCCTTGCAAGCGCATGGTTGTGAGTTTGATCCCCGGTACAAAAAAAAAGAGAAAAGAATGGTTTGAAATGGTAATTTTTATAACTACTGCCAAGTGTGGCATTATATGAAGCCTCTTGTGGACCTAGCAGGAGAGGGAGGAGACGTATTATCACAGATATGAGCCTACCAAGATAGTAAGTGGAGAGTGACTATGCCAAGAGACAGATACTAAGTATTGCGAAAATCAGTGACAAATAATTATAAAGCGAACAGATAAAGGAGAGAAAAGTTAGTGAAACTGGCTGAAACAATGAAATATTTCCAAAAATCATAGCAATACTTTGAATAAGACCATGGAAGAAATTGGGGGAATTCAAAATTATACATAGTTTTCTTTTTTTTACTCAGGAAAGATTAGAGAGTGAGAAAACTTCTCTTCCAAGGGTATACTAATAATAATTAGTTTTTATTCACCTTACACTTAGCACTGTTTTTTTTCCATTTAAGATAATTAGGAACAGTTCCTTGGGAAGTCAAGCAACCTAGCAACGACCATGTGAAGAAGGATTATATTCAGATACTGTTAACAAACAGTTCACAGCTCCGCAATTAACAGTTTCCCCAGGAAGGGCTTGGCGGGGACTCACTGCAGGAGGCCAAAGCCTGTATCATCACAGATTACAGTGACATTTGCATGCTCTGAGGACTTGAGAACTACTTACGGGGGGGGGAGGGGGGGGGCGCAGTTTGACTTTCTGCAGCACTGTTCTTCTGTCACGTTCTTGTTTTTATGTTGTTCAATTTTTACTATACGTGTTTTGCTGTTGAAGTTTTTTTTAAATAAACAGATCTCTTGAGGTAGGCATATTAAGAATTGCTTGAAATGATAATTGTTACAACTACTGCCAAATGTGGCATAATATGAAGCCTCTAGTCGATATAGCAAATGCACATAGGAATATTCCAAAAACCAGAGACATCATGTACAAATCTATATTTCTTATAGAGAGTTTTGATCTCAGTGATTTTCCCCCCGGATCCTAGATGCTCTGAACTGAGTACTTTGTAGTACTATCGTTCTACGAGAGAAGAGACTATTAACTCTTTCTTTTCATATACTCTCTATATAAAAAGTATGTCATATATAATAATGCAGGTTGTATATACTTTTAAACAATTTTTTGAGATATAGCTTAATACAACAAAACCACTAATTATGTGTATATTTGCAGAATGAACAATTTTGGCTTATTTTTTGTTTGGGGTGAAGTTAAGGCTAAGGTCCTGTCTGTGACCATCCAATTGCTCCAACCACAGTTGTGGAAAAGACTACCATTTCCCTACTGAATTACCCTAAAAGCTCTGCTAAAAATTTAACTGACCATATGGGCGAGGCCTATTTATGGACTTTTTGTTCTGTTATGTTGATTTATAATCTATCCTTTTGCCAACTCCACAATTATATTCTTAATTGCTATAGTTTTATCATAAATCTACTTCATGCACTGCAAGTCATCCAACTTGATTCTTTTTCAGATTTGTTTGGGTCACTCTAGGTTGTTTGTATTTCCATATAGTGTCAGTTTCTACATAGACTAGTACTATTATTATTGGCATTGTGTGGAATTTATTTATAAATTGGGGAAGAAGATATACATAAGGTCTTCTGATTCACAAACATGGAATCTGTATCCATTGATTTAAATCTTCTTTAACTTCTCTGAACAATATTCTAGACTTTGTAGTGCATCAATACTGCACATACTTAAGGTTCATTAAGGTTATAATTATCCTTAAGCATTTCATCATTTTAGATGGTACAACAAATTGTACTTTAAAAATAATATATTATTCCTAATATTTTTTTTTCTGGCATACTACTGATTTTTTTTTTTTTTTTTTTGGGTATCGGGGATCAAACTCACAACCTCATGCTTCCCAGGCAGAGGCTTCCCATGCCATTGGGCTAAATCTCTGGCCCTGTTGATTTTGTATATTGATTTCACATAGAGGTTCTGATAAACATACTTATTAAGTCTGATAGCTTTTTGTATAGTTTAGAATTTTTTCATAGATTATCATACCACCTGTCAAGAAAGACAAGTACAGACTTGTTTTTCAATCTGTGTGCAACTTACATGTTTTCACTTTTTTCTTGCCTTATTGCATAGCCCAGGGCAGTGATGGCAAATGTTTTAGGGCTTTCAGTGTTATAAACAGCCCACTGTGACACACATGCCATAGGCTTGTCACCACTACGTAGGACCTTCAAGTAGAATGTTGTAGAAAAGTGATGACAGTTGATATCCTTGCCTGTTCCTGATTATAAGGAGACATATTTAATCTTTGACTATTATTATATATACTTTCTTTTGCAGATGCCCTTTGTTAGGGTGAGGAAGTTTCCTTTTATTATTAGCTCAAGAGGATTACAGATCATAAATAAGTATGGCACTTTGTTACATGCTCATTGTACATCAATTTAAAGGATTTTATGCTTCTTCTCACCATCTAAATATTTTCATAATCTATCTCAGTTTTTAACCCAAGGTTGAGATCTTTTTAATTTTTATTTATTTTTATTTATTTAGTTTTTATCGGTACCAGGGATCAAACTCATGACCACACGCTTGCAAGGCAGGCGCTTATGCCACTGAGCTAAATCCCCAGCCCTTGAGATCTTTTTTAAATTCAGTACTTTAATGTTGGTTCTTTGTTTTCCTCATTTACTGCTTTCAACTTGAAATATTTGATTAGTCTTATCTTTTTTTCCCCTGATATACAATATGGGTTTTTTTCTTCTTGTTTCTTCTTAAGATTTTGTCTTCACCATTGATTTTAAGCAGTTTGATTATAATATACCTTGGTGTAGTTTTCTTCATGTATCCTATTTGTCAAGCTTCTGGGCTCTATTTATTCAAAAGTATAAAATAAGCAAAAAAAACCCCTTCTTTGCATATATCAACATACAGGACTGTATACTTGTACAGGTAGACAGGAAGAAAAAGGGAGACCAGCACCATCAAAATCTCAACATGCTGTGGACAATTAGAATGCTAGTGGAAGGACTGATAAATGGGTGCATTTCAGGGTTATGGATACGGAACTGTACATGCCAGATGGTACCTATTATCAAGGCGAGCTTAGATTTGTTCATATCATGGAGACTTTGGATTTGAAACAGGTGATAAGAAACAGGTAACCATTTGTGATTATCTGGTTAGAGGAGAATGTGAGGGAAGCTATGTTTTAGGGAGACTGAGGGTTATAACTTGGATCTTAAGTATTTCCCAAAAGCTCATATACTGTAGACGTAGTCCCCAGATGATGGCACCCTCAGGAAGTAGAATGAAGGAAGTCATGGGGGGCATGGCTTTCAAGGAGATATTGGGACCTGGCCCTTTTCATTCTGTCTTTGCTTCTCCGCCACCACGAGGTAAGCGACTTGCTTCTACCATATGCTTCTGCCGTGATGTGCTGCCTTGCCACAGGCCTAAGAGCAACTAGGCCAAGCACCAGTGGGCAGAAACCTTGGAAGTCATGAGCCAAAATAAAGCTCTTCTCTGTGATGCTTATTTCTCTCAGGTATTTTTTGTCTCAGCAATGGAAATCTAACACACTGATAAACAACGGTGTGAGAGACGGAAGGAACAGAATAAGGAGACTGACGTAAGAGAAAGGGAGGGCCACTTGGGAAAAGCTAAAATGAGGCCTATAGCACACATCCCATGCAAGAATATTCTTCACAGGTTAGAGGTCTAAAAGAGGAAACTATAGTGTTAGGAAAAAACATGGACAGACTTTTGCAAGAGCATGAAACAATGCCCATTATGATAGGCCACTAATTAAAATGAGAACTTGAGACTAAGCAGAGCTCCTTTTAGAGGAAAATGAGGCGCTTCCCTCCTGTCTCAACTGTTGTGACTGTTAAAATCCATCCCTGCTACTGGTGCTTCCTGACAGGAATCTTCACCATGGCTCTTAGCTCATTTCGTATTGGAATGCTGGTCCTTGTGCAGCCCTTCTGGCCAAATTTATCGGTTCACACTTCCATTTATCTACCATGACTGTGCAAAATGAGGAGTGACTGCCCTGTGACTTTGAAGCTGAGTGTAGGTCTCCCTTTGCTGGAAACAGGGCCTGAAGAACTCCGATGGCAGCATGTTGTGCTCTCAGAGTCTTCCCCTTGTTTTATTCGTGATTTTACATGCCTGTTTTTATCTTCTTTCCCCCCTTTATCTGGTTAGCTCCTAGTATCACTGATTTAGGCTCACCTGACGAGCACCCATTCATATAACAGTGTAAAAGAAAAAATGATCTCTTTCCCACATAAAATAATTCCAGAAAGATAGCAGTTCAGGGCTGGCCTGGTAGCTCCACTCCGTCAATAAGGCCTCAGGCTACAAGAGAAAAAGGGAAACATAATCTTCTATCCTGGCGTTTTTTGAATCAGAGTCTCAGTATGCAGTTTAGGCTGGCCTTGAACTCACTATGTAGTGCAGGGTGGCCCCCATCTTGTGGTGACCCTCCTGCTTCAGCCTCCCGAGTACAGAAATTACAGTTGTGCACTATCATGCCCAGTTTGTGTATTTATTTTATCACTATATTTGACAATAAGGACTATTCCTTCTTCATAATCTTTTCCTCATTACACAGTTCCTGTCATGCATATACCATGTTGGATTACATTAATTGAACAATACACGCCATTTCTGTTTCTGGCACTATTTTACTACTGGAAAATATAGTTTCTAACATTAATTAGAAGGAGTGTCCCTAAAGATTGAAGAGTTTACTATATTTGGGAAATGAGCTTATTTGCCTTAAAAAGATACTAAAAATGGCTGATGGTCCAGCACTTACTTAGAAAAGTCCTCGTAACCGTGAAGTGAGGTATCTGCACTCTGGAGGGCTGAAATTTCTCTCACACATGTTTATCTATGTTTCCAGCTTCCAGTAGTTTTATAACTTCTCATTTTGTTCTTGTTTTCATGCATATTTAAGGGAGAGGATTGAAGGAGGCAGATCAGGGTTTGTTAGCTGGGTTGTTACATAGATCTTACATTATAGAACTTCAGTGGAAATTGCTTTATCCAAAAAGCCTGCTCAAACTAACATTTTAATACATAATCGGATATTGGGATTGATGTAGATAATTTTATAGTTTACAGATAATTCTTTAAACTAAATTTCTTTCCATTGAGTCATATGTGCCAGCTGATTTTTATTATAAAATCAGAATCTTTTTTCTCTGAAAGCCCTCCAGTCCTAAAATGTCAGGAAAATCATGTTTCATGATTCAGCAAAGCCTATAAACTTTTATATGAATAATTTTTAATTCTACTAAAATAATTTCACAAAATACAAACTGAATTTAAGGAAATATGAAGAAATTTATATCTAAAATTTTCTCATTTTAGCTTTTAAGGCCTAAATGGAAAACAGTGAAAAGTTTATTAAACACAATTGTTAAATAAAAAAGAAAAAATTGAAGCTTTAAAATAATTCATTCTCCAATATTTGAAAGCAGAGTATATTGCATGTTTCTTGCTTTGCTTCCTCAGATCTATTTTTATCATATGTGGAAGCAATTGGTATCAGAGAAAGAGAGAGAGAGAGAGAGAGAGAGAGAGAGAGAGAGAGTCTTCCTGAGGGATGAGAAAGTGTCAATAATCCAGAAAGTCTTGTTCATTGAAAATATTGGAAAATTTTATCTGCTGAAACTACTGATAGAATGAAATGCCTCTTCAGAGCACATCATATTTTAAGCTAGATTTGCAATTTTAAAACTATTTAATTAGTAATTTTAATACACTGAATCTTCTGAAATTTATAACTAGCACCAATTATATATTTCATTTGTAACTGAGCACTCTATATTTCAGAATATAAAAAGAACAGGTTAACATTCCATAAAAATGTAACACCATATATATATATATAAATTTTTAAAGTACATGGAACTTTAAACATGGGATACGACTGCACTACAGAATATTTGTCAGAAAAACATATTGTATTACTTTGGATTTGGCACCCCTCCAGCCTGGGCCAGTTTGGCTCTCACCTCTAGTTACCTGAGTTTTGACAAATGTTCCCTCCGTGAGTGTGGGCCAGGGCTGCAGCAGCTCCCCATGTGATTTTATTGATGGGATGATTTCATTTTAGAAAGATCCTGTGAGTTTAAAGATGCGCAGTGGAGAAGCGTGAACTGTGGGTTTTAGCTCAACAAAATGTGGAAGGACGGCAGTTGTGTCTTTTAGGTGACGATGTTTCACAAACTGCAGCTTGGGTGGATAGCACTTACCTCTTAGATTCCTCTAGTTCAGAAACTGCTGGGATTCTGCTCTTCTTTTTAATTTTTCCTTTTCTTTCTCTGTTTTCTTTTTAGCACTGCACTGGGTACAAAAGAAGCTTGTAATAATTATTTGCTGGTTGAGTGAATTGACTTTTTAAAGCAATTCAATCTTTGTGTGCTTTTATTTAACTCTTATTACCTTTTTCTTTTCCATTTCCTTGGTTTCTTGCTGTTCCTTCATTAAAATTATCACACTATACAGCTGAAATAGATGTTTTCATGTAGAGTATGAGAAAATGGAAAAATGCAATGCTTTATAGTTCTCAGAAAAGAAAAAATAAGCTTGTTTTTAATCTTGATTGATTTCTCTCTTTAATATTAAAACTCCTTGATATAAAACTTACCTTTTATTTCTTATAATTAATGAACTATCATTAATATAAAGTACCAAAAGTAGTTTGCATTGCAGCATTGAGGGAAGAAAAACTCTCACTCTGCTTCTTCCCTCTCCTCAGGATTAATTGCTTTGAAAGCTTTATTTTAAATATTATGCATATTTAGTAATTTTTTAATCTTTCACTTTCAAAGAGAATGACATCCTGGGAAAATAACATCTTGATTCTAACCAAAACCATGTTGCATATGGCAAAAATGGATACATTCTGCTTACAGGTACTTAGTTATGCTTCAAAAAGGAGCTCTCGTGCACATTTTTGAATATTCTTTCTCTGAGGTGTCTTCACCAGAGGTTGAATCCTCATTGACATCTTTATGCTACACGATGAGCTGGGATCCCCCTGGTAGCATTACAAACTGAATAAGAGTGATGACTGGATTGGGGCTGAAGCTGGGAATGAATGGGACCCAAAAGTGAAATATTGGTGGGGAAAAGAGAGCTGGAAAGGCCCTCAAGGCAGGTTTTTGAACTGGGGTGAGGTCTGTGTGGGATCACATACCTCAGACAACAGATGGCTTCTAAAGGGCAGGAAAAAGCTGCACAGACTGATGCTGCTGTCACCAAAGGCCCAGGCAGGTGAAACAGGACCAGACTGCAGTTCCTGCTTGAGAAGAGGCTGGTTAAAGGCATAAAACAGATGTGTCTGAAGAGATAGGGGCCAACTCTGGGCAGAACATGCGTAAGAGAACAAACACTGGAGGAGAATAGCTCTGTCTCACCATTCACATGTGTCCACGAGAGCAAATTCGGAATAGAAATACAGGTCAATAAGGTAGGTTTGCTTAAAGCTAATTGCTGAGAGCTGAAGACATAGAGATAGAAGAAGCCCTTCTAGTCCAGATCGGTGTAATACAGAATGGTGTTATAAGAGCTCAGATATAAAAGAAGAGGGGAATCTGAGCTGGAGTAGAACAGGGACAGTTTCCCAAGCCAGTGGCCAAAGGAAGAAGCTTTGGACATTGACAGAGTGTACAATGCACTGGTGGTTTTCCTGTCCACAATTCAGCCGGTGTTTCAGAGTTAATTTGATTACTCTGAATGGTGGTGATCACTCTCAATTAGTCTTCCTGCTATACTTCTCATGCTATAGAGAACCCTTACAAGATAAAAAAAATAAGGAAGCCATTTCAAGCTTGTACATAAGCTACAAGCACAAAATCAATACAAACACCCATAATAATCTTTCTATTTAGATTCAATTTTTGTCAGTGTTTTATCTGATTTGCATTGTCACATCTGTATCTCTATCATTTATCTATCTCATGTATACTTTCCCACAGAATCATTAGAAAGTCCAATATGTGATGTCTCTGTAAATAACTTAATGTGCATTCTAAGAATAGGAAATTTAATATCAGTACATTTGAATTTATTATCATATTCTGAGCATGCTAGCTGATCAAAAAAATTTTTTAGCATTTTCCCTCTCTAATACAATATGCATTTTAGAGTTAAGGATACATCCAGTTACCATAGTTAATTATCTTCCTTTAATATGTGCCTCACACCCAGAGGCACACAATGTCCATCTAGCCCTTAATTATCCTAAGTGTTCCCCTAATAATGGTGTTTTTTAAAAATTTATTACTGTGTCAGTATAATCCCTGCAAACTAATATGTAATTTGTGGGAAACTAAAGACCATTCAAAAATTCTGTTTCTCATAAATAATATTCCAATGTTTACTATCAGTTGATGATTGCTACCTGATTCAGTCTTTATTATGATGGTGACAAACTGCTTAGCTCTCTTCTGGATATATCAGTCTACAACAGGTGTTCTACAGTAAACAGGAAACCGCTTTCCCTTCTTCTTATGTATTTTGCTACTATATACTAGAATTGTCCTAAATCTGGCCAGTGGACACCACCTTGAGTAGATGCTCATTATCTTTGGACATTCTACTACCACATTTAAAAAATTTTTACTTTACAGTATAGGTATTTCTCAGATTTTTTTTTCCAGTACTGATTCAAACTCAGTACCTTGTGATTGCCAGGCAGGCATTTGTGGTGCTGTGTTATATCCCTCACCCAGCATAGCTATTTCTGTCTTGCTCCAGTCCAGGAATCAGCCATTTCTCTGGGGAGTTCCAGTTCTTTTGGTATTAAAGGTTGAGACTGAGAAAAACCAGCGGACAGCTGCAGTGAAGGTAACGGAAGGGCCGTACAAAGAACTATCTGGCAGGTCTGCCCTTACTGATCGGATCTAGACGTGGTTTCCTCCACATCTAGATTCTAAAAGAATGAATTCATTCTAAAAGAATGAATCTCATTAGCAGAGAAGAGGGGGGTAAGGGATGGAGAATGAAGAGTAGACATATGAGTTCTGAAACTGACATATTTCTCTCATGAATCCTGATAACAATTAAAATTATCACCAAGCAAACTGGCACTCAAAATTGTTTTGTGTGATTATGATTGCAGCTTTTTCCTTTTTATCTTTTTCTTTGGGGAGTTAGTTGGCTGAAGTATTGCTGAAGCTTGTATGTTGAATGTCCCTGAGAGGTTTAGAGGTTAATGTATTGGTGTCCAAGGGTGGCAGTACCAGCAGGTGGTGGATACTTTAGAAGGTCAGGCTGAATGAGTGGCCCACAGGTCACTGCAGATGTCTCCATAGTGTGCACGGCAGGACCCCAGTGTCTCTGATTTTCTGTTTGGTTATCTAAGCTCTTTGATACACATGCATGTGCTCATGCCATATGTTTCCATCAAACATCTTTATCTGAGCCCAAATCAATGGGGCCACCTGATCTGAGACCATGAACCTCCAAAGGCATGAGCTGAATAATCTCTTGATAAAGTTAACTCCTTAGACATATCACTGTAGTAATGTAAATATGACTAATACTAGACATTAAATCATTAGAGACAGTTTATCTATCAGCATTTTTTATAGGGTCACCCTGTTAGTTTTAGATTTCTGTAACACCCAAGATAATCAAGTTAAAAAGGAGGAGCAGATCATTTTGTCTTACAATTTTAAAAGTTTCAGTTCATGTTCATTGCCCATGCTACTTTTATGCCTGTTTTGAAGCATATTAACCATGGCAGACTGCATGGTGAACCAAGCTGTTTGCCTCCTAGTGACTGGGAACTCAAAAGAGGAAGAGGAAGAGAGTTGAGTCCCATAACCCCCTTCAAAGGCACACCCCCAATGACCCAACTTCCTTCCACTTGGGCCCACCTCTCAAAGGTTCTATCCCTTCCCAACAGTGGCATAGGCTGGGGAATCTGGCCTTTACTTCATGTGCCTTAGGTCCAGGTATTTGGTTGGGACACTTACTCAAAAGGCAGCACCGTCTTGCCTTACCTCCTGTTAAATACCTAACAGTAGATAATTAGCTGACAGCTCTTTTTAAAAAATCCTACAAGAGTTACAATAAGATGAGGATAAGACTTTTTATAATTTTTGGCTATTTGTTTGGATTTTAGGCTATCACATGCTCTCATTTACTTCTCTGGCTACTTCTATTAACAATCACATTGTCTTATTCAACTTCTTTCTCCTTCTTCCTTCAAGAAGAAGAATTCAGAATTTCTTGAATCTAACCAATCATTCTGTCGGATCCATGATTTCTCACCTATAACCTTTTCTCCCAGTGTTCTTCCTGCCTGTGAATTTACCCAGGAAACTGTGTGTGTCCAAGTTAGTATGATGTGTCACATAAAAACTGATAAAAGTCCCACTGCTGTCTCTTTATACATCTTCAGATTTCTCAGCTCACAAAGATGTCTGCTCCCTTTCAGTTTCTGCGGTAATTTTTAGAACTCATAGTATATAATTTATTGCTGCTGCACAGTGTTGTGATAGCACTTGTTTTTTAGGTGTCTGTTTCCTCTTTTTTTTTTTAAATTCTAAATTGTGCAGTGGCTGAGATATCAATGTTCACTGTGTATTTGTGTCTAGACTGTGGTAATTCCTCTATAATTATTTGATAATTGTAATAGTAAATATCATATCTGCTCTCAAGTTGGGAAAATAAAAGTTGGAGACTTCCTCCAGGTATTATGGGACATGGTTATAATCCCAGCCCTCTTGGAGGTTGAGGCAAGAGCAATGCAAGTTAAAGTCTCACCTGGGCAAATGTCTCAAAATTTAAAAAAAAAAAACCAGATTGGGTGAAGGCTCTAGGTTCAGTCTCCAGTACTAAAGCAAAGTGGACACTTTCTACTAACTTTGGGGACTTTGTTCTTAGAAGCAGTGAATGAGATAACACTTAGGCATAAAACCGTGTAAATCTGAGTTGTTAATTTATGACCTCCCAAAATACTGACTTTTCAGACATAGGAATCTTATCACTTTTTGTGTGGGTTACAATTTGGCTCCTTTTCTAATTGGCAATGTAGTCACAGCATAATAAATTTAATAACTGATAATATTTCACTTCATAAATCACTTTATACTTATAAACTATTTTTGATAATATTTTGCTTTCATAAGTCCCCTGATCACTGCAAAGTGTTTTTACAGACCTCTTCTAATCATTGAAACAACCGTGTAGTATTAAAGGTTGGTGTTCTTTTTCTCACATCTCATAGGTGGAAAATCAAGGCTGATGGAGTTCAAATGGCTTTCTCAGTGTCACTTCAGTCTCACTAATTAATGACGTAGAATCCATGTTTCTCAACTCCTTGATCAGTGCAGTTGCCTACTTAAAAATTCCCATTTCTGATTATTTCCCAGTTGTTATGGAAAGGAGTCATGATGACTTTTTGGTTTAACAGCTTAACGGAAATGAAACCCAAAGGTTTATTTTCAGCTAAATTCATTTGGCGCAATAACGGCCTGGGAAAATAGGATAACACTGCCTAAATCCACGGCAGTTCAAGTTGAAGCAGACAGACAACTTAATCATTTTCAGCGAGGAAAATAAGTGCCAGGATCATGTTTACAAGGAATGTCACAGGAGTGAGGGCTACTGTGGAAATAAATACATTCATTATACAGGGATCTGAACAGAGTGTTTTATGGTTATAGGGACAGACATTCCCCTTTACTCCACCCAACATGCTGCAGTGTCTAGCAGAACAAGTGTGATGATCCCCATTTTCATCTCGGGGGAGAAAGCACACAGATCTTTCCTAAGACCATTGAACATGGGGTTTGGAGAAGGGACAATGCAGATATGGGCAAGTGGAGCATGATTGGGACATTTGTAATGTAATGTGAGATGTCTTTAATCATTATCCTACCCCAAAGTCTTCATTTTCTCCATGAGATTAGTTGCAAAATGATTTTGAAATAAAAGAAGTTCTTTGAAAGGGAACAGAATGGGTAGAGTATATCTAGTGCTGGCAGGAAAGGAGGAGTCAGAAGTGCTGACTAGAAGGAAGCTTAGTCCTGAGGAGCAATCAAAAGCGATGGAGAGTGGCTGGAAAGAGAGAAACAACTGCAGTAAACCTCTGGCTGCTGTGAAGGGGAGAAGAGGCCTGAGGAACGATGGGGGCAGGTACAGCATGGTGGTCAGGGAGCCCTCCTGCTCTCAACCCTCGGTGGGCACAGTATCTGAAAAGCCTGACAAACCTTCTCAGTGGAGAGCTGAGAGATGCCAGTGAACAACAGCCAAGCATTAGCAAGTCAGCAGGGGCAGTGGATCTCTGCAGAAATGGGCAGCTGGAGCCCCCAGTCACTGGATAACCTCAGTTCTCTTATGTGAGCTTCTCTGGTAATGCACAGAGCTAAGGCCTACACGAACACAGCAGAAGCAGCCAGGGGGAAGAGAAACCGCTAAGGGACTCAGACAGGATCCGAATGCAGGCCCAGCCCAGAGCAGTGAGAGGGCAGAGGGAGCCCCCTGGGCCTGAAAGGAAGAGAAAGCATGCCAGGGGGGGCCAGGATGATATGTGCAGACACAGCGGTGAGGACAGCAGCTGGAAGAAACCTGCATCTGGAAGTTTCAGCCAGATAGGGAGCACCAGTGGAGGATTCTTCTGTGAATCACAGCTCATTATAAAGAATCAGGACCCCTGCATCACCCAGGGAACTTATACATGAAGCAAGAAAAATCTGAAGAGGCAAATTATGGACTCTTTAAAGAGAAGTTTGTGGAGAATCAAAGAAGGTAAATCCATATAAGATACCGCCAATAGCCGTGAACTCTGTAATGCTATTAGAGAGAGAAGCAGGTTTTGGAACTGGCTGCTCTGGCCATAAGCAGACGACAAAGACTTGGTGTTAGGGGAGAAAAAGGACACAATGTGTCCTGTACTTGTTCAGCATGGCCCAGGGTGGGGTAGAAGAAAACATCTTGTCACCTTACAGCTATGGAGCAACAAAGGTTGGGTTTAAAGCCAATGGCTGCCAAAAGGGTTGTTTGAAACACAAGGGCATGTATTCATTTCTCAGTGCTGTCATTAACAAAGTCCCACAGAGCTGGTGGATTCAGCAGTAGAAATTTTGTTTCTTTCAGTCCTGGTGGCTGGAAGTCTGAGGTCAAGGTGTAGACAAGATTAGTTTTTTCCACCGCTTCTTTCCAGGACCAAGCATATAGCTCAGAGGTATAGTGTCTTCCTGGCAAGCACAAAGTCCTGAGTTTGATTCCCAGCAGCAAAATCTATCATTTGATTCCAAAGGCCTCTTTCCTTTCCTTGTAGGTAGTTGTCTTCTCATTCTTTCCTAACATGTTAGTATCCCTGTTCTAATCTCCTTTTCTTAGAAGAGCACTAGCCATATTGGATTAGGGCCCCCCATATGACCTCATTTACCCTTTTATACAGATCCCATCACCAAATATATTCTGTATTCTAATTAAGTACCTAATATATAATTGTTTTCTAAGTCATGGTGTTAAGACTTCACCGTATGAACTTTAGAGGGACACAGTTCAATCTATAGCAGGTAGATACTGCCAAAAATGAGATGGGGATCAACCTTTGCCCACTTTTCTAGGAAATCAAGCAGATGGGTTAGAAGTGGGATACTCAACTGGGTTCCAGGCTTTAGGAATGATAGACTTGTTTATAACTACCTGGGAGTATGAGTAGAAGAAGGAACAAGGAGACAGTCTAAGTGGCCACTTTGGAGAAAACCTTGCTGCATAAATATATTCAATTCACACTTGTTTTTAAAAATATTATAATATGAAATATTTCAGCCCAAATAGTCCATAGGCAATATATTTTGTCTGTATTGAGACTGTCTTTAGAGTATATTTTTATAAGACCAATTCACTAAATGTTGTCTCTATAATTATTATTGTTTTATTGATAGAGAAGGTGAAAAATTGTAGGCATTCATAATTTCATTTAATTCTGGCATAGTGTATAAATATATCCAATTAAATATAAAGAGGTTTCTTCAAAAGATTCTTCCCATTTGTCATTGTACTAAAGTTATAAATTTTCAAAATTAAATCTTATACATAAAGTCTTTTAAAATTAACTTTAATAAGGAAAAGCCCAGAGAATTTATTGTTTTCAATAAGTACAGTGTGGTAAAATCAAAGCTGAAATTTTTGGACCTCAATTTGTTTTACTTTTTGAGTAAAGGGTCTTTAAAAAGGTAAGATTTAGATGACTGGCTTACAAAGAAATTTCTAGAACATCACAGGGTAGGTTTACAAAGTGGTTCTATAAAGGTTTAAGCCATTTGCTCACCTCTAAGTTATTATGGGCTACTGTACCGGTTTGCTAGGGTACTGTAATACAGTGCCACAGTCTAGGGAGCTTAAACAATCTAAATCTGTTACATCACTGGAAACTAGATCTGATGTCAAGATATTGGCAGGACTGGTTTCCTCTGAGGCCTCCCTCCTTGGCTTGTCAATGGCCATCTTGTCCTTGTATCTCCATATGGTCCTCTTCAAGTACTTTCCCAATTTCCTCTTCTCATATGGACCCTAGTCATATTGCATTAAGGTCTATCTACTTTAATGACTTCATTTTATCTTAATTACCTATTTGAAAGTTCTATCTCCAAAAACCATGCATTAATTTTGTTTGTTCTTGTATTCTGCACAAATGGAATCACACTCTCATGTCTCTGAGAATAGCCTTTCTTAATCAATACCGTATTAGCAAAACTCATCCATGAGACATGCAGTTAAACCTCATCAGTTCTCATTGTTTTCTATCCTAAGATTAAGGACAGAATCCATCCATCCCTCATCACAGTTAAACATCTGGGTTGTCCCAGTCTGTCACTACTATGTATGGCAACAGATGTCATGTGGTAAGTGTGTGTGTGTTTGATTTAGTTGGGTCTATAACTGGGAGCAGTATTCTGGACTAAAGAGTGTGCACATGTCCAATTCTAGTAGACACTGTTGACAAAGAATTTCTGTTTTGAGTGTAGAGATTCACCTTCCCAACACCCCAGAGTTGCTCTACATCTTCATCAACATTTACTGACATCTGTCTGATTTTAGCCAATCTGGTTGTTGGATAGCCTTACTACCTAGTGGTTTTTTTCTATTTGCATTTCCTTGACAACATTTTTACATTTCCCAAAACTGTCTACCTGTTTTGTACTGACATCGTCCATCTTATTGGATGAATAATGACTTCTAAGGATATTCCAGCCCTAATTCCCAGAACCTGAGTGGGTCACCTCACATTGTAAAATCATGCATTTTAAGTATGCTGCTGTGCATGATTGGAGAAGTCATCAGGAGGTAAGGGTGCTCAGTGACCAGACTGGCTTACTACTAGCTTGCAGATGTGATAAAGTTATGAATCCTGAGATAGGGAGAGCAACCTGGGTCCTCTAAATAGGCCCAGTGTAATCATGGTGAAAGGGACACAGAAAAGAGAAAAATAAGATGAAAGGGAAGAATTAGAAGTAAGAGAGGAGTAAAGATGCTAGACTATAGCTTTGAAGATGTAAGAAGTGCCTAGAAACCAGGGTTGAAGATGGCTTTTAGAGGCTGGAAAAGATAAGGAGATAGTATCTCTGAAGACTCCAGAAAAAACGCAGGTCCATTTATGCTTTTCTTGTCTTTTTATTAGGTCTGTGAACTTATTTAAGAATTCTGACTTCCAGAATTTTAAGACAATATATTTGGTTACTAGGTTGTGGTAACTGGGTAAGCATTTGGAAACAAATATACCTCTCCTCCATATCTGCAGGAATCCTTAATTTTCCTGGCTTGTGAGAAAGAAAGACCAAATCTACAGAGAACAGTGAAAGCAGTGATTCCAGAGGCCACCAGGGAGCAATACCCCAGTGAAATAGACCAATGGATGTTCTGTGCTATGACAGCTGGTGAGTGACTCCAGTCCAACCATCTGCCACATTCCCTAGAGAAAAAGTTTGGTTGGATGCCTTTCTAGAGAGGGGTCAACTGTCCTGGGCTTTGGAGCTGCTACAGGTTGGCTTCAGTTTAGGGTTATACTCCCACAGTGGTTGGGCGAGGGAGACATCTGTGGTCAGGAAGCCTTGGTCAATACAGCAAGAGACACTTGGAGTGTTATGACCTAAATAACCCAGGCCCCAGCGCCATGACCAGAAGCCAGGTTCAGCCTGAATCTCTGTGGATTTGAAAGCCCCAGAACTGGCACCATGCCCTAATCCTACTGCTGGCTGGCTGGTGATTATTCAGCACTAATCTTGGCTCTGCCTTCTTTACCCAACAATGAGAGTAGGGACACATTTTCAACTGGACATTGCCAGTACATTTATAATAGAGGACCTCAATACCCCAGTGTCACAAATGGACTGATCTACTAGACAAAACTTTGAACAAACTTACTTAATAGATATCTATAGTGTTCCATTCAAATTGACTTAACAGTTATCTGTAGAACACAGTTTTCTCAGCAGCACATGGGACTTTGTCTAAAGTAGACCACATGGTATCCAATAAAGCATGGTTAAGTAAATATAAAATAATCAAATCTATCCCATGCACATTATTTGACCATAGTGTACTGAAACTACATATCAATGGCAAAAGACACTACACAAATATGCAGACACATAGAAATGAAATAATACTCTCTTGAATAATCAGTGCATAGCAGATGAAATTGGACAGGAAATCAGTTTGTACAATCAAACAATAATGCCAGTATGACATACCAGAGCCTATGGATACAATGAAATCAGTCCAAAGAGGGAAGTTCATAGCAGTGAATTTCCACATCAGAAAAATAGAATATGTGTCAGGAATCCCCCTAAAATGCAGGTATAACTATCCTGTATTCAGACAATGTGGACTTTAAGCTAAAGCTGATCAAAAGAGGCAAAGAAGTTCACTATGTGTTGATTAAGGGCACAGTCCAATAGGAAGAGATGACAATTATTAATATATATGCACTGAATAATGACATATCCTACTTCTTAAAACAAGTACAATTAGACAAAAAGACTATATATATATAATATATATATATAATTATAATAGGTAATTTCAATATACCACTATAAATAGATAAATCAAACCAAAACAAAACACAAAAAAGAAATGTCAGAATTGAACAAGACTTTTGAACAAATGGATTTAATATACATTTACAGCATGTTCCATCCAATAATAGCAGAATACATGTTCTTTTCAGCAGTACATGGAACTTTTTGCAAAATAGACCACAAAATTGCCAATAAAACAAGGTTAATTGAATGTAAAAGAATTGAAATTATGGCTTGTATATTATCATATCACAGCATAATTAAGTTAGAAATCAATGACAGAAGAAAACACAAAACTTTCCAAATGCATGGAAACTAAAAGTACACTGTTAAATAAACAATGGGTTATTTATAAATTAAAGAAAAAATAAGACAGTTTCTAGAATTAAACAATAATGCTAGTACAACATAGCAGAATTTATGAGACATAATGAAAGCAGTCTTAAAAGAGAAGTTTATAAGCTGCAAATGGCCATATCAGAAAAAGAGAGCAAGCCCAAATAAATAATCTAAGTATGCACCTTGTGGTTTTAG